>BMAO01025864.1:0-55630 GCA_019973975.1 Trichonephila clavata | reverse complement strand
TTTAGAGTAATCAGCATAATGTACCCACAAACATTGCGATATTAAAAAAATAACTTGAAATATTGTTAAAAATTTTGCTCTTTTATTTCAAATAGATTTTTAAAATAGAAATATTACTATTTTCATTTTTTTTCTGTAGAATACCATTTGATCACTATTGATTAACGAATTTTTCTACAACTACAATTTCTGCTCAAGATATACGACAAATGGAACTCACTTTGATTTTTTGACTGAAGGTAAATTTCTTGAATGTTGGATGCCACCAATGGGTACCTAAAGTATACAAGATATACGAACTTATACGCTTTGCATTCCAAAATTATTTTTAGCAAATTAAATTTTGTTTAGACTAAATTCATGCAAAATGCATTCGTTACAGCCGTATTCAACTGAATTAATTTATGATTTTCAACTTGATCGTTAAAGATCGAATATTATTGCGTTTTTGGAGGCATTGCAAATTAATTGAACTAAACTGGAGAAAGTTTATTTTTTGGTCGCAAATGTTTGTTCTAGTTTTTACGTTATTTGAACATTGCTGCAACCCCATTGATACAAGGTATGTTCCAAAAGTGCATGGAATGATGTTTTATAAAATCCTTTAGTCAACACCAGTTTATAATCTATTCAGAAATTTTCATTCTTCCGCTAATTCGATGCACCTATGCCACCTATTGAAGGCGTTCTGGAAGTCGCCAACAAGAATCTACTTCAGCGAGATCGTCAAAGCTGCTTTTTCCGCCTCCAGGGTTCTGAAATAAAAATAAGTGCCTTGGTGCCAGATCGGGGCTCTACGGTGGCAGGTACAATGTTGCCACACCATTTTTACCAGAAGCTTCAAGAGAATGAGTGCAGTGGGGCTTGAAAGGTTGCCATGGTTTGATATCATTTTCGGGGGGATCTTCAAATGAAGATTCCCCCGTTAAAATGCAATGATCGGTTGTTTTGGATATTCCACACTCCTCTGCAATCATCCGAACACTTAATCGTCAGTTCCTGAGACACTTTTTTCTACACCAAGTCGTCCATTTGGGATATTGGCTGGTGTCCCAGCGGTCGTCTCCAACCTTCCCGGAACCTCTCGTATGCCACATGAAAGTTTGGTTTTGTCACCGTTGGCTTTCCGAAGCACTTCGAGCATCTCCGCCCTGTTATTATCCAGTTTTATACACAATACTTGATTGTATAACGCTGCTTCCAAAAGCTGGTACATTTTTTTGCTTGACGAGGGTGCGGTAGATACCTCTACACGGAGCATGTCCCTACCTTAACAACTACCCGCAGGCGACTAACATCGATCTCGTTTCGAAGCTTAGATCCCCTACCAACTTCTCCACCCAAAGCTCCGGCCCGCCTGCCAGGGTTGCCAACAACAAAAATCATTTCAGGAACTTTTGCACAGATCCTGTAACGTGCATTTTGTTCAAAAAGAATTTTTTTAAATAAAACTTTTAATAGAATTTTGAAAACTATAAAAAAATTATATGAGTTTATTTTTGAAGCAAGTACTACAAATTTAATTTTCCAATAAACCCAAGAAAAAGTAAATAGTCATAAGTAATGTAAAGGGCTAGATCCATGCTAAATTCGTGACGTCATAATCACATGATAAATACTATCACGGGTTTTCAGGCAATCAGCTCATGCTTTTCGCTGTTGCCAACTTTTGATTTTTGGAGGAATTTTCTTTTAAAAAGTACATATTTGTCACAAAAAAATAATAACGTACACAGGTAAACAATCAGCCCTCTTGATTTAAAAGTACGCGTATAATACAATTTTTTTTTTTAAAATTTGGAAAAACTTTTTGAAGAATCTTAATATGCTAGAACATTTTTTCCTTATCAGATTCGAAATTTTATCCATATTTTATGAGTAAACAACAAGTCTAATGCCAATTTTGAATTCAGTAGAAGACACGTGATTGCATTTATCACGTGATAGTCATGATTTATCCATTTAAAGTATTAGAAATTCGAGAAAACTTAAAAAATGTTGTAAAATTTAAAAAAATGCTTAAATGTGTACAGTTTTAAAACTACTTTTGAGGCAAAGCTTTACGATCAAGAACAAGAACTTAGAGTAACGTTTTGTGTATTGGTATATTAAATGTTACGAGGGTTTACCATAGCCAACTTTGTTCAGAGCTTCTTTCTTGTCCATGATGAGTTTTCCTAGAAATAGAAAAAAAGGAAACATCAATAAAAAGTATAATTTTCATTATATATACAGATATAGAGTGTTGTAGGAGTAAAAATATTCGAATTAAAGACTTTTGCATCTGAGTTCAGAATAATATATGAATACGTTTACAGAAAAATCTTGGCCCATTGAATAAAGTGCAGATTATCCTCTTCGTACAAAATAATTTATATGCTCCCCTCCTGTCTCGTGACTTTAGAGAAATACGAGTTTCAAGAAGCTGAGAATAACTTCTTATATCCTTTGAGTAACGGGTAATTTTTAGACCACTTTTTGCTCGGCGGAAAACTATTATGGATCACCTTTGAAGGCTTTGGCTGATTGGTGACAGAATGATTTGAGCTACCCTTCGAATTCGGAGACACGAGTTTTTCACCCTTTGGACTTGTGGGACGAAAAGGAAATTCCTATTCGGGTCAGTCATTAAGTGCTTGTATTCCTATTCTTTTTTGTTTGAGACCCCCCCTTCCTAGAGAAGAAAGTCATTTTACTCTTGATGAACTTTGTAATAACCCTCCTTCCCGTCTTCCTTTTGACCCAGATAAAGGTGTGGGAGGAAGTGAAGGATTTTTCGACATGATATTTTCCACTTATTTTGTTTAGCACTTTAATAGACTCAAACACAATTCACTGCAACACTATAAATAGGATGTTCCAGTCAGTCAACAGAGAGAAGGGGACGAGAGTCGCGTTTTGGGAGAATACATCTAATAAACCACTTTATAATAATAGTTCTTCTACCTCAGTATTACTTTACACTGTAGATATATAACTACTGGCCGCTTAACCTCTTTAATACTTTAAATATCAAAACGTAGTATGAAGGGGACAATACCTGAACTGTAGGCAGTCTTCTAATCAATTAAGCTTTAATTTATCAATATCAAATTCCTGTCTTTAATCTCTCACAAGACCTTTCTAACCATTTGCGGTATCCTTCACCTTGTATCTTTCTTGTCACCTTTAATAAACCTAACTTTCTAACTTTCTACTATCTATCCTTCTTTCACTTCTAATCAATAAATTCCTTTAACTCACGAACTAGAACTATATATAATAACTTTAATTTGCATATCACACTTTCTTCTTAGGAGAAGATTGAGGAATTTTGAAGAGCCCCAATGAATACCCAAGAGGATTAGTTGGAGGACGCGTATAGATCCATCACAAATTTTCTTAATGATACATAAAGAAGGTTGTTTTTCAGTTATTCTGCAATTGATATATATCGCTTGCAAGTTTTGTTTGTAGTTGGAAAGTTTCCCGTTAATGTATTATCTTGTTGATATGGCTGGTATGATTGACGTGTGCGCCGTAGCAGTTGCCTCACAAATCGTGAATTATTAGGAATGTCTTAGACTCTCCATGGAGTGCATACTCAATTGGTAATGCTATTCTGTGCTGCCATCTAGAATTCAATATCAGGGCGACATTCAGCTAAGGCTGGGCAAATAATTCATGATGATTGTTTACTGCTTTAGTTAAAGACCATTTGAAGTATGACCAGCTTCGGGTCATCAGATCATTACATGCACGCGTTAGACGAAAGGGGCAAAAGAGTTTCCCTACTTGGGCCACTCGTTAATCGGTTTTATTCCTATATTTTTATATTTTCAACTTGCGAAGAGGGGTTAGCTACAGCTGTTTTCAAATTAGTTCACAAAATCTAATCTTTAAATATCCCCTCAGAAATATATCAGGTTTTTTTTTATATCAGAAGAGTGAGGTGACCAACCGATCGCCAACGAAATCTTAAATCTCGTCCTTGGATTTATTACTTGTATGACATGCTGCACCGCCATGTTGGAACTAAAAGTCTTCTTCGTTCACTTTTAATAATGCGACATATTATTGGATAAATTCTCTGTACAAAGATTCGTTAATAGTTGATTCAAAAAACTGAGATTCAACAATTCGTTTGCGTGGTATGCCAAATAAAACATAAGTTTTTCGAGAATGTAAAGGTTTTTGCATTCATGAATGAGGATTTGTTGTCGATCAAATGAGAGACATTTGGTTATTCTTGCAAACACTTAAATGAAACCAAGCCTCGTCGAAGAAAAATGATTTGTGTGTCCTAAAAATTGGAATGTGCGAAAACCACCTCTCACTGTTCGGCGATAAAGCTCTCAAGTGAAAATGTAAAGCTCTCAATGGTGAAAAAGGCTTAACGGATTTATGAGAAAAAATTGCAGCATTATATTCATTTAAGTGTCTTGTACAAATATTTCGAGGATTTCTACCAAATCTCTCACGAAATCGTCGAATGAAATGATGTGTTGTACCTTCATTCGATGTTGCACCCTCTGGATATTTATTTCATCATCTTTTATATGATTTACATGCAATATAAGTTTCAAGCAGTGCTTTAACGTGATACTCATTTTGCAAAGAACAAAATGAGGGGGCACTTCATCGTTGCACAACTTGAGCGCGAAAAAACGGAAGGAGATTTGATCTCGGTACCTTTCGTTCCGTAAGCACGCAACGTACTGCTGGGCTAAAATGGTCACTGTTACTGGCTTATATAGATACCACCGCCATACACTCCCTAACAGTGAGTCGATATGCGAACGAACTATATAGTTGTTATGGTGAGCGTGTGAGCTGTTGCGTCAAATGTGTCTGACGGCTTGATTGTTGCGTCATGTGGATCTGGCTTTTTGATTGCTTTTTCGGCGGGTAGATGGCGCCATGACAGCTGAGCGAAGGTTGGATTTTTTCAAAGTTCAGCCAGGGTCACCAATAAAGGAGATTCGATATCAGTACATTTCGTTCCATAAGCACGTAACTTATCGCCGGGCTAAAATGATTACTTCGGTCTGGAGGCTGTTACTGATTTACGTAGATACCACTGCTACAAAACCAAACGTTAAAAATTAAAATTGAGGATAAAATTTAACGAAGATAAAATTCAAAAAGATAACGAAAAAGAATAGACGAAACGATTTTTCAGCATATATATATTGGAATACTTGAACTTGTAGAATGTTGCATAACATAACATTTATTTTTTTTTTACTTCTAATTCAGCTGGCAATAACAGAAACAAATATCCTTGTACCCAATAGAAAACCAAAATAAAATACCATGTTGACTCGAATCTAAGCCGCACTATTTTTCAAGTGTTAATGCTACTGAAAATAGGATGCGGCTTAGAATCGAAGGCAAAACATTTGTTGGATGAAGGAAATGGAGTTTCTGGCCAACTCTGGCAAATTATATCAGATTATCCCATTCCGTAGTTTATAGCCAGTATTCAGTCTATCCTAAACAGCGTTGTTGTCCGCTTGTATTTTGGAAATTTTTTTTTTTGTATGCGCGCTTTCTTTTAATCACCCAAGCATCAAAGAGATATTGGTAATAGAGCCTCAATATGACGCAAATACGAAAAGGAAGGCCTTTTTTATATGCAGAAGAAAACGGAAACAGACCAGCAGCCAAAAAATTTGATACGGATGAAACAAATATACGTCGATATGGTAAAAGCAACGTGATATGATTTTTGCTTGTTAACGTTCAACAGTCTAATAATTGTTTTACATTCTTCTAAAATGCAATCTTTTCATAAAATATTGCATAACAAATGCATTGGATGGCATGGAAGACTATGCCGTGTGGGAAAACAGCGATGCTGGCACCCATTCCGGGATCAGAAATGACAATGGGAATGACGAATCATTTTCGAAGAATGATACTGAAGGTTAGTGTAACTATAAGTTCCAACATGCATTTGAAAGTTTTTAATACTTGTAAAATAAATTCTTGTAAAAATTTCTTATTATATCCATTAAAATTTTTTAAAAAATTCTCAAGTATCGGTTATTGATAAACTTTTTTTACATAATTTTTGAAAAAATTTTCTTAAAAAAAATGTATAGAGAATTGGGGAGTGTGGCTTAGAATTGATGGCGGCTTAGATTCGAGTAAATACGGTACAATAAAAATGCAACAGAACACACAATACAGTAATTCATTCTGAAAAGTCCGAAGTCTAAAGAATTACACAAAATGAAAAATATAAGGGATGAAAGTAGAAAGGAGGTTAAAACAAGATTAAATTTGCAATCTATTTAACAGGTCTCTAGTCTTCCAGTATCTTGAGAAAATACTGCACTGAGGAAGCGCTAAGCAGATTAAGAAATTCTCAGCATTCATCTCCGCGCCATTGCAACAAGACAGGAAGGCAAGACTACCAAAACTATCTGGAATCTGTGAAGGAACGCGTATAAACAGACATGCATTGTAGCTATGAGAAAGGCAGCCACAGAGTTGGAAGATCATAGATGTCACTGTCTCAGAGCTTACCTCTCGTACTTTATTTGAGTTGTGACAGTTACTTGGCCTTGAAAGTTATATTGATTTTTGTCGATATAGACAAATAACCAACTTGGCCGTATAAAACTTGGGAAATATGTCATCCCTTTTTGATCAGCTTACCTAGAATACCACAATAAAAAAGGAATCCACTACAAAACGACCATTTTTTTTTGTTTTTCATGTAATTCTCGTAGTAGGGAGGTGCTTTTCAAAATGTGGGTCGCACCCCCTAGGGGGCGTGATCTATGAGGAGGGGCGAGCATATTAAAAAGTCGAAAACAAAAGATTATTTAAAAAAATTATTAAATTACTGACAGTTAACAAACCAAATACATTCCGACATAAAAAATGAAATATTTATATACACAGACATACTACACTTATAAATATATAAGTACTGCACAATATGTATTTTACAATTGTTTTTCGCAAAACTCAGTTAAGAACATGGGTTTGTCATATATATAAAATTATAAACAAAAATTAACACTTATCTCGATAATTTGTACGGTTTATAATTAATCCCATGACTACCGATTTAAAGTTACGCGATTCGCTCTCCAATGTCACTGTTTTTCACACTGGCACACCTATGTAATGAAATAGGGAGGGGGAGGGGGAGGAGATAAAGGATAAAATAACATCAAATCTTTTGAAATAAGTAAATCTTTCGAAAACACTCTGTCAAGGTCCTTTTATTGCATTCCAAAGCTTTTGGAATTACTTTATGGATAGCAGTGACACAGAGAGAGAGAGAAAAGATCATAAAGACGCAATATACGTCGGGCAATTCGGAAAGACGTAAATATACGTCGGGCAATTCGGAAAGACGTAAATATACGTCCGGGCTAGTTAACGCTTTGGCTGAGCAAAACATTTATATTCACCGGTAGCACTTGAGGTTAAACACGTATTGTAGCTTTGAGATGCTTGGTTATGTTTACTTCCCTCTAATCCCCCTTGTCTACTCTCGAACCCGGCTAGAAGTGTGGGGGCAACTAATTGATCAGAAGACATGATTCACTAAAATTATTTTACTGTCACACTTATGAACACAAGCACAATAATAATCCAATTAAAATTGATCACTATTTAGAGCACGAAGGTGATACCAGTTAGCCTGGGAATAATATTACGGACACTCAACTAATCTCTACGATAACCTATACAAGCTCGTTATTAACTCAGACGCGCCCTAACAATTTACTCTCTAACTTCTATTTAAATAATACGCACAATACCAGAACTCTTGTCAGTCTTACGGCTGAGGCCTTGAACTCTACTAGCTGTCTTGATCAGCTCATATCCAAGTGATCCTCACTTTGGATATCTTCAACTCTCATTTAATAATCTTAGCTTCTCACTTCAATAACTCTCGATCCACACTTCACTAACTCTCGAACCACACATTACTAACTCTCGATCCACACATTAATAACTCTCGAAACACAAATCACTAACACTCGATCCACACATCACTAACTCTCAAAACTCGCGAATACAGAATTTATATAATAATCTTAATTTGCATGATCACGTTTTCTTACCTTCGGTGAAAGTTGGTTGAATTAAATATTTCTCTTAAAGAGTCCTCAAGGGGTTAGTAGAGCCGCGTATAGATCCGTCACAGCTTTAAAGTCAAAGTATAGTATTACTGAATTCAATACATTGTTATTGTACGGAAGGGGGAGGGGCGATGAAATTTATGATTGAATATTGGGGCGCAAATATTGAAAGTTTGAAAAGCACTGCAGTAGGGATATGCATTGCAATACAGATAAGGAAATAACAGCTTGGCAGTCATTAGCAATTGCCAATATTAATGTTGGAGAGTATGACAAAATGCCAATATTTATGTGATACTGAGAATACATTAAAGAAATAAGAATGAGCTCTGAAAGTTCCTGTATGTTATGTCTTTATACAGGGTGTCCAGCCTTAATGTGACCCAATAGCTAATTCCCGAACCGTTCGGCTTAGATATGCACTTCCAACTTGAAAAATGTTTTAAAAAAAGGTAAAGAATGTTTTTACGTGCTTTTCGAACCAAAAAACCCATTTAGAAAAAAATTACAAAAATTAATTTTTTATACGGTCCCCAGGTCCTATCACTTATATTTAGGAAAAGACGCAGTACACAAAAACAAAGTAAACACAAAAAGTTTCATTTTATTACGATAAAAACTGGCCGAGTTATGGAACTTTAAAAAACATATATTTTATCCATTTTCTAGGCCATTTTCAAGAAGCTAGTAAGGGGCCATCTCCAAAGTGAAATTAGTTGGAACTCTGCCAGGATACTTCCGCTCTTGCACGTCACTTTTATGTAAATCGTTTTTGAATTTAAAATCATACATTAATAGTTCAATAATTGAGTACTTAAGAAGTAAAATTTATTCTGTGTACGTGTAAAACATAGGAAAAATAAAATATTTTGGACGAAGAAAACATTTCAAAAGCAGTTCCAAAAAAATGGACTTACATGCTGCGGCTTCAGTCTGATTTGCTGCGTTTTTGCTGATCATGACGAACTTTAAAAATCTGTTGTATAGTCGTTTGCAATTGCATACAGTCGTATTCTTGTATTACGAATTCTAGTACTTGAGAACGAGATGTATACAAATGAAGAATATTGCGAAATGGTACTGTTTTATGGGCAGTGTAATCGAAATAAGAGAGAGACGGCAAGTCTTTATGCCATTAAATTTTCCATTCGAAGACATCCATCTTATTGTACAATTGCCCTTGTTGTTCAACGCTTGTATAAAACTGGGAGTTCTCATAGATGTATTCCTTTGTCTCGTTTCTTCACCATTATTTAAGTTAATTTGGTCATTCTGAGATAATAAAGCCCCCGATTCATGAGTGGCGCATCATTCCACATTATGCTATAATTTGAACTGCAAATCCTGTATAATTTTGCTGCTATTTGTGAAAACAAGGTGCTTTAATCTTTTCGGTACAAGTTGTATTTCTTTAATTTAACTTTTATTGTTTGCCATACAGCAATACAAATTGTCAATCTATGATATTTAAAACGGTGTTTCAATATTACTATGATGTTTTTCTTTTGCTCTTTCTGTAGATAGTGAATTACTGTTCACTAAACTCAGTGTATATACGACCTCCTTTTCTGAGCAATTCAGATGCTTCATTTTTATATAAGCATAACTCGGTCAGTTTTTATTGTAATAAAATGAAACCTTTTGTGTTTACTTTGTTTTTGTGTACTGCATCTTTTCCTAAATATAAGGGAAAGGACCTGGGGACCGTATAAACATTTAATCTTTGTAATTTTTTTCTAAATGGTTTTTTTTGTTAGAAAAGCACGTAAAAACATTCTTTACCTTTTTTAAAACATTTTTCAAATTGGAAGTGCATATCTAAATCAAACGGTTCGGGAATTAGCTATTGGGTCACATTAAGGCTGGACACCCTGTATAACATTTTCAAAAGATCTAGAAATTAAAAGACTTGAATGAATTGTTTAGACCGTAAAGCATCATTATTAGTAATGCAGCATAAACTATCAAACATTACCTTCTTTGTCGAAGGCTTCGTTCTCGAAGAAGTATCTGATTTTGTCACCGGAGTTGATGTAATATTCATCGGATTCCTGAAACAGAAAAATATATAGATTGCTGTTTGTAAGAAATGCAACACCATGAAGGAATCATCAGAATTAAGTGAATGTTAATGCGCAAACGACTTGTATTAGTACAAACAAATAATGAAATTTTCAAAAAAAAAAAAAAACAATATTAAGTGTCCGAAATCAGTATTTGGTGTAGCCACCGCGCTCTGCAATAAGTGCTTCTATTCAACATGGCATGGAGTAAATCAGATTTTGAATGTCTGCTTGTGGAAGAGAATTCCATATTGCTTGTTAATGAATTAATATTTGAAGAAAAAACTGTATTAACATCAAGTGTCATCCACTACAAGTTTAAAAAATGTATTTGAACTTGAAAGGACGAATAAAGTATTTTATTAACGACTGAAAATTTGAACAAGATATATATAAATAAATATATATAGGGAGAGACAGACAGAGAGTGAACAATTAGTAGGAATTGAAAAAAGTACTGGTGACGCATTTGATATATAATCAAAGCATGGCATCTATTGCTGTTGTTGTGTCCTTCCCGCAGGGAAAAAATGAAAGTTGCCATTGCCTGTGGGACAGTTTGGACTTCTTAAAGATAGATGGCGACAATACCTATCTCCACCTCCACAATTTTGGCATGGAACTGAAGGGGAGGGAAATATTCTCCAGCCCCCTGCACTCATGGTTTCTGCTGCGACCGCCCACAAGACTTTCGGACAAACTGATTTAACGAACACGTACTCCGTCTATACTCGGCGGTATTTAGTGGCATCGGGCATCGAACCCAGGCCCTTCGGTCTGGAGTCCGATGCTCTAACCACTAGGCTACCCATGGCCCTATGATATCTATTAATGCTTCATATTAAACTGCTGATATAACAAATGAGTTAACCCAGCAGTTTAATATGAAGCATGAATATAATAATCGTATTGAATCGTGCTCACATTTTTGAATCCATGCGCTAAAATTCTTAAAAGCATTGAAACCTCACCTTTTGTTTTCCTACGCCGTAGACGGAAAAAACGTGGGTGTCCTCATCCGCCATGTTGTCCACGAGGTCCTTCAGTCCCTTTCTCAGTTCCTCCACTTCCTCGAGCGTCAGGAAGTTTTCGATCTTCAGGCACCCCTCCTGATGATACTGCGAGAAAAAAAAATCTACGTTTTAGATCGTTGTATTGGTGGCATCAATTTGAGTAACGTTTTCTATGAGTAAGAGAAAAAACGTCGCACTGTAAAGATGTACAAAGACTATTGGCGACGAGTTTCATAATTTTGAACCATGATAAAGTGACGAGGATGACACCTGAGCTGGTATCCCCTCTCCTAGCTTTCACACCCCACCAGAGGGAGGACTTTTGAGCTTCCACATATTTAATGTGCATCAGGCCCCTCTGCACGGTGGGTCTTCAACGGTATTAGGCTCGAAATCCTGACATACCACACACACAGCCACGAATTCGTGACCTTGAAGGCTGCCACAGCCGCATAATATTTTCTATCACCTAGCGCCGGGGTGGGCATTACGTCGATCGCGATCTACCGGTGGACCGCCAAGACATTTTGGGGGGACCGTTTAAAAAATTTACCATTTAGTAATTATATACGGAAACTATAGATTGGCTGACAGTACACAGACTAATACTTCTACTGACTACAACAACAAAAACTAAATTTAGATAAAAATATTTTATTTTTTAATGTATTTTGAATTGTTTCATAATAAATGTATCATTTGATATAATTATATTTGGGGCTCCAATGACCTTCTCAACTTCGTCCGACCCTGGAGGATTAACAACAACAACATACTTGGGACTATTATTATTAAGTTTGTAGCTTGCGTTTTGCTTTAAACGTGGTGTTAAAAGTGCTGTTTTATTTTAGTTCTGCACGCATATATTGTATATTATATATTATATATATATAACAAATTCCGTACTTTTAAGTTATAACAACCTTTTCCTCACCTCACCAAACCTACGACATTGGGCAGTAGTGCACGCAAGGATTTTTAAAGGGAAGGGGGTCGAGGGTTGAAGGTCTACCATTCTCGTATCATACCCCAATATGCAGCCAAATATATATTTTTTATTTTGTTGATTGTGGGGAACAAAAAACAGCAAAATAAATAAATTACTGAATAAATAATTAACAATAAATAAAAAAAAATTACTAATATCAAATACTTCATCGCATCTTACATACCATATATATGGGACTATAATGAATCGAGAAAAAAAGGAAGGGTTATGAGGGAGGGTACGGACACGTGGACCCCTCCACCCACCCTCGTGTGCTCCTCCTTGAAAAAAATTAAAAGTAGCCCGCACCCTGGAAAAGTCTGCCCATCCCTGATCTAGAGCAACGATACGCAACCTGCGGCCCACCCGGCCTTTTTAAGTGGCCCAGTCATGACCCATTGCACTGAGAAATTCTTTTATTTAAAACAATGTATTAAAAATTTAGTGAGAAATTCTTTAGACTAGAAATCAAATATAGCAATTTTGCTTTTTTGCTGAAGATGTCGTACAGCTGCGAATTGGTATTCTTTTTCTATTTCTAACCGTTACGGTTAGTGATAACAGACAACAGTGGAGTAACGACAATTTTATGGGTGGGAACTAACTTTGAACAATCTTTCATACCTTGCAAGCGAAAAATATTCGAACGATTTGGAAATTGACTGTTGTGTAGTGAAAAAAAAAAGGGATCAGAGTATTTGCTTGATTTGTCACAAAAAAGTGCTGTATTTTAAAAAATACCAAAAAAACAGGAATCATTCATTGACACTTTTCCTCTTTCAAAAGGGGAATAATAGGCTTTATTGAATATTCTTTGCAACAGCAAAAAAGTGTTTTGTCAGTGGTGATGTCATAATAGTAACAAAGACATCCTAAGAAGTTTGTTATGTTATTGGTAATCATATGAAACCGTTTACAGATGCAAAAATTCTGAAGGAGTGTTTCTTAATTTCTTTTAATTTAGTGTTAGTGACAAAAAAAATATATAAAAAATAATAATAAAAAGCAACACAGGAATTATAATATTTTGATTAATTTTCCATATTTTAAACTTCTAATATTATCTTGGTCTTAAAGCCCCCCTCTCCCTTTTAACCTCATGTTGGGGCCAGCGTGAAATAGCTAACATATGTATGCGTCCTAGCAGAAAAAAAGGTTGAATACTAAAGGTTACCCCCCCCTTTCTTTTCTTAGATTTAAATTAGGTTTGTGATATTAACGTGTTGCCACAACCCCATGCTAGTTTTTTATTAAGTGCCAGCTTGGCAACCTTGTTCTTTGTAATGCTAGAGCCATGGTGGTGAACACTGCCACGCGGGCTGCATATAAAAATATATACCTTTATATTAAATTCGCACCCATTATAAACATTTATTAGAGTGAAAATTTAAAACAGATTGACATATTATTATTGTTTTCATTGTTTTTCATGTACGCAGATTATATAATAATAATAATGGAATGATCAAGTAATAATATGTTAAATTTATTTAATTACTAAGATATCTCTTTCTCAACTCCTTCACTTAGTTTTTGCAAATCAATCTGAAACGCGTGTATTTGCGCATCATAATTGATGTTGCAGGTTTTCGTCCATTAAGTTTGCCCATAATTTATGTTTGATAAATTTCATTTTCAAAAAAAAAAAAAAAAAAAAAAAGAGATTCGCAGTAACTGAGCAACGTGATAAAATAGAAACACAATTATGGGATTTATTTGTTAAAAACTCCCCTATATATAAAAAAAATATTGTACAGTATAGTATTTTGTCAAGTTGTAATGAATCTTGCGGGCCTTAAATTAATCAAGGCGGGCCACACGTGGCCCTCGGGACCTGTGCTAGAGCAAGCCCAAAAGAACTTTGCAGAATCTTACATTTTCAACGTTAACACCATCTTAGTTCACTTTGAACATTTCACCCTTTCTCCAATTTCCTTGATCGAAAATGAATAGTTTAATCAATTATTTAATTATTGAAAGTAAAAATTATTCCGATTCTCGATATTTTTTCAATCATCTTGTACTAAAGTATTTTATATTCTTATCATTATTAAATAACCATTTTCTTTAAAGAATTTTTTACTGATTTCAAATATTTTTCGTGTCTGTTCACTTACTTAATTTATAAATTGTGTTTTGTACTGTATAATAAATTATGGGCTTTTGATTTTTTTCAATAATTTTCATAAAAATTTCTTAATCGAAAGCCACAAAAAGCATGGAAGCTCGAAGTTTTGGGCCTATTTTAAAAAGTAAATGCATTTGCTCTGCTTGTAAATGAAGAAAAAAACTGTTAACTTACTCGTTCGTACACGGCATCCATCCTTAAGCGTAGGATTCGGCACAGCAGGAAAAATTCTCTTCCAGAATCTTTGATTGGAACACTCTATTTATACATTCGCCTTATCTCTAGAACTTTTGATTAGGTTCCGAAAGGAAAGTCAGCTGAGCTACCGCTACTGGAAGAAAATGAAATATTTGTCCGAACGGTCTCTTTGAAGTTACCAATATCTCTATAATGAAGCAAAAAGACATTTATATTTGAGTCTCAAACACTGTTTATCAATTTTTTTTTCTGTCTAAAAGATTTGATGGATGTATATATATATATTTAAAAAATTCGGTTTTATAGCCTTTTTTAAGAGGTTTTGCGGAACTTTGCAATTTTACTATTAAAATAAAACTTGTCTGTAGTCACTTATATCTGTATCTTACCTTTCAAATTTCTGAATCATTTTTCAGTTATTTAGGTATCCGAAAACTTGCAACTTTTTTTTTAAAGGGAGATGTGCGGATTTTTTTGTGCTTTTTAGATTTGTTTAGTACATTTTAAGAAAAATATGTTAAATTTAAGGAGAGAAGAATAAATTATTATTACTAAAATGAGAAAAAAAGAGTAAAAATTAAAAAAAAAAATAACATAAACGCGGCCCATTTTGTACCAAAATTTTATGAACAAATATTCCATCCTGATGTGTTTCTATGTTATTCATTTTTAAAATGACTTCCAGGATAAGAGATATTTTAATTTTTACAAAGTCTAGAGCATTTTATCTTAGTTATTGCATGAAATTGCTTAAAAAAAACAAAAACCAGTGATTATATTCACATAAGGGACTGTAAATTTTGTAATAAGACAGTGATGGATAAATCTGAAGGTTAAAACACTTCTATTATACTATTATATAGAACATACACAAAATTTTCAGTTAATTATTTTGAAAAAATTTTCAGCAATCGATGGCCCGTTTAAGGATTTTCAAAAATAAATAAATAAACACATTTCGAGTAAAATGTGTTTTAAAGTATGGCATCTTGGTTAAAGTTGGCTGGCATTTGCTTTTACTAAAACACTTGTAGTTTTTGTTCTAGCGAGAACGGAAAATAATATTTAAACTTGGTATTTTTATATAACTAATAAGATGGCATATAAAATAAAATTATAATTTTGTTTTTTTATTTTTTGTAAAATTCACTTTCACAATTTTAGGGTAGTCAGATACCTTAAGCATATATAAAGGAAAAAAAATTTATTTCCAACTTATAAAGTGACGTGGTATGAAATCGTTGTCTGACCAACTTAGTTGATCACTAATTTATGATTCTACTTTATATAAATGTAAAAGTTGTTAAACTGAAACTAAACTAGACTAGACTAACTGCACAGTTACCACTTATCTTATTATAACCGAATATTTTAATTTATGTACTGATTGTTATTTTACTTTACTTATCTGTTTGAATGAATTTAAGAATAATAGAAAAAATATGTATAATAAAATACTACTAAGAAAATTAAATAACCCGGCTAACTTTAAAAATTAGTTTTATTGAAAATAATATACAAATACCTTTTAATCCTCTTCAGCATACTTCCCTTCCCTATCAATATATTGCTGCATTCGAATTTCCCACTGTTCAAAGCAGTGCTGCGGCTCTTTAGGAGTCACCCTCTTCAGGAAGTCTGAAGTTCTTACCTTCACCTCTCCTACAGACTGAAAATGTGTTCCCAACAATGCACTTTTCACTTTAAGAAGCAGGTAGAAATCGTATGGTGTGAGATCTGGTGAGTACTGTGGATGCTCGAGCACAGTAATGCGTTTGTCTGCCAAGAAATGCTTTACAATGAGCGTAATGGGCACCAAGGCGTTGTCTTGGTGCAAAATATATGTGTCGTTGCACTACAGATCTTGCCTTTTCTTCTTCACTCTTCCTATAATCTTTTTCCGGACCTCACTGTAGTACTGCTGTTTTACCTTTTGGCCTCGAGGTACCCATTCGATCACGAGGATGTCATTAATATAGAACAAAAACGATGAGCATCCCCTGTTCTTGATGTCACAGATTGAAAAGAGCGTGAATCATCTTCAGCAAACTCCCGACCTTCCGAAAATCAGTCATGCCATTCTAAAATCTGACTATGGGGCGTGCATTTATCGTCAAACACTTCTTTTACAATTTAAAACCTTCAGCTGAAATCTTTTTTAAATTTCACGAGGAATTGCAAATTTATGCGCAGCTTGGTTTTTAAGTGTATAATGTTCGCTGCACTTCGACACAACAATGTCTTTCTCAAACAAGGATAGAAAACAAACTAAACTAGATAGAGGGATGGAATAACGTGCCACATACATCGGAAAGATCAAGGTCAACTATATTCCATTCCCACTTTTTAAGACCAAGCCTAACAGCCAGGACATGCGCAGTTGGGGAATTTAATTGTCAATCTTCTATATATATAATATATAATAAAATATATCTATAAAAACATCGCCTGCAAAATATCGTAATTAATTAATTGTATTTATTGTTACGTTATTATATCCACCTGTTTCGTTGAGACTTCCCTATATAATATTTTTATCTAAGTAATCCAGCGTTCCTCAAACTGTGGGATGCGCCCATCTAGAGGGGCGCGATCATATTGAAAAGTATAAATCAAAAGATTATTTAAAAAAATATTGATTCTTTGAAAGTAAACAAACAAAAAATACATTTTGACGTAATAAAAAGTAAAATACCCATTTACACTGACATAATACCCTTAAAAATGTATCAGTACTGAACAATGTATTTTACAATTAATTTATATAACCATACTAAGTTAATAAAAAATTTAATAATTAGCAGTGTTACCTATGGACTTTCTATATATAAAATTATATATAAAAATTAACACTTATCTTAATCATTTGTACAGTTTATTATTAATCCTTTAATTGCCGATTTAAAGTTACGCAATTCGCTCCCCAATATCATCGTTTTCCGCTTATGCACGTGATTGTGATATATTGAGGGGGGGGGGGATGAAAATGAATATATAAGTGAAATGTGAGTAAATCCTTCACAAATACTTTTATTGCATTCTAAGGCCTTCTGAATAATTTTATGGATAGCAGTACACAGAAAAGACGCATATATATGTTTGGAGCAATCAACGTTTTGACGGAGCAAGACGTTTATATACGCCTTGACTCTTGGTAGTCTTATGGCTTTTGCTTCAAAGTATAGTATCACTGAATTCAAAACATCGTTATTGTAAGGATGAAAATTATAAGTGAATATTGGGTCGCAAGCATTGAAAGTTTGAGAAGCATTGAGGTAGTCCAATCATTAAGCTTTTAATGTACTGAAAAATATTCCCAAACATTTTGCCTTTTCATCTGAAAAGAACAGGACTTGAATTTCAAAAATGAAAGCATATTTATCTTTTATGCTTTCATACCCCCCCACACACTTAGGAGTCGATTTCTACAAACCCTATTTTCAACGTATCTCTAATCAACAAAAGAAGCATGGGTGTCTAATTTTAAGTCTGTAAATTTAATAACTCAAAAATGAGGATTTTTTTTGTCTGTAATGTCCCCGGAAAGCCAAACAACCTTCCAGGGAGGTGATTTCAGAACAGCTCGTTCTTAGCGGATCTCTACTTGGAAAAAGAAACATCTTTTCCAAATGTCAAGTTTGTTAGTTTAATCATGCCAAAATGGAATTTTTAAAAATCTAAAACACCCTCGCATCCTTTCTTCGACAGTAGATTTAAAAAAAACCCCATTCTTGCCGGATCTCTACTCAAGAAAAGAAACGTGAATGCTAAGTTTCATATATTTCGGTGTAAAAGTTCCAGAGATGTCGTGTGAGTGAGTGTGTCATTTTACTCCTTATTTTACAGGGTGTCCCAAAAATAGGGCCCTATCTCACCACAGCCATATTCATCGTTGGGAATGCATAACAAATGACCAAAGAACTGTAACTGTGCGACACATAGTTTAAGAGAGAAATACGGGAAATGAGGATATATGATGCTTCGTGATGGGTCTCTGGCGCATTTCTGTGCTCCTGTACGTGATTGGCTGGATATGGTATACTTCAGCTGGTGGATTATACATGTGGGTCCGATTCTATGGCCACCAAGATCACCATGTCTCACATCATAGGATTTTTCCCTGTTAGTTACTCGTCTGTATGTTGCTTTTACTGCGGCGGACAAGTATGCATTCATCCATTTCCCAACACGTTCTAGCCTACCTCGATATACACGGCAGTGACTTTGAACATCTGCCTTTTTAAATATTTGCAAATATTGCTGTTTATGCGTCCAACACGATATTTTGTTCTTACACCAAATACGACTTTATACTTTTGTTTTTCGTATTTTTCTATTAAACTATGGATCGTACAGGTACAGTTCTGTAGGCCTTTTTTATGCACTTTAAATGAAGAATTTAGCTCAGTAGTAGAGTTTGGGAGCTATTTTTGGTATATTTTGAGTATACATTTGTCAGTCAGCTCCACAACTATGCTTCTGGCAATCAAATTTTGTTCTGTTTCTTGCATTTTTAGAGTTGATTCGACAGTAAACTATTTATTTATTTATCCAACACCCGTACTTGGCTTCTTGATCATTTGACGCCGAGATCAATTGGCTTCTTGACCATTCCACGCCAAGGTTGACCACATTGTCAGTCGGTACTAGGGAACTAGGAACTGACAATGTCGTCAGTCGGGTATTCATGGAGTCCAGTGCATTGAAACAGGTGGTCGCCATCCATTCTGGCATGGCCTCAGGTGGGCAGGCCAAGCCAGCAGCCAGGCCAAGCCAGTGGAGGCATACTCCCAAAATGTCATGTCCGTTGGTTAGCCGAAAGCAGGCAACAGCCTCGGCTCTCTCCAGGTGCCTCGGGAATGGACCGACAGTGGTCAGAGTTCCCCCATGGCTTTCCAAGGCCTTTGTTTTTTTAAGGTCACGGTAGTATATTTGTCAATGAATGTGCTATTTGCTCTTCTGAGAGTCAAGGGGGCTCCGGGTGAGACGACTCGGCTCCCTCATTGCCGGGGATCCCAACATGAATTAGGACCCGCTGTGAGGCCACAGTCGAGCCGTATGAGATTAGCTCCGCAATTTTAGTTCGGCACTAAATTGTGTTAAGGTAGTCAGTTTGTGTATTACTGCTTAAAGCAGCGTTTCCCAAACTGTGGGGTGTGCCCCTCTAAGGGGGCGGGATATCTTTACGAGAGAGGACCACGAGCAAATTGAAAAATTGAAACAAAAGATTATTTTAAAAAATTATTAATTTACTACAAGTAAACAAAATACATTCGGACTTAGTAAAAAATAAAATTAACAATTGCACAGTTATAATACACTTATAAATGATCAGTCCAGTACAATGTATCGTATAATTATTTAAAAATACTAAGAACAAGTTTAATAATTACTAGTGATCCCATGGGCTTGTCAAAAAAAGTAATATAAAAAATTAGCACTTATTTTGATAATTTGTACGGTTTATAATTAATCCTTTAACTGCCGATTGAAGTTATGCGATTCGCTCCCCAATGCCGCCATTTTCCACGTAGGCAAGCGTATGTGATGTATTGGGGGGGGGGGAGGAATAAATGAGGAAATCCTCTGAACTAAGTAAATCCTTCGCAATCTCTGTCAAGGTCCATTTATTGCATTCCAAAGCCTTCGGAACAATTTTATGGATAACAGTGTGCAGAAAAGATCGTACTTCGGAAAGACGTATATATACGTCCGGAGCAATTAACGCTCTGCTGAGCGAGACGTTTAAATACACCGGTGGCACTGAAGAAAAAGTCGTATTGCAACTTTAGTGTCAAAGTATAGTATTATTGAATTCAATACATTTTGTTATTTGTATGGAAGAGGAATGAAAATTATGATAGAATTTTGGGTCGCAAATATTGAAAGCTTGAAAAGCACTGGCTTAAAGCTAAAATTGAAGCTAACAGACAGCGGCGATCTCTGTTACACATTTAGCATCACCCAGGGAGCACGTGTAGGTTGAGAAATGCCACTGAGGCGTGTTATTTTACTCTCCTAAACTTGGAATGGAAGAATGAGGCCCAGTTGATGTTTCCTCTTGAAGTCCCATTGAATTATATGATACGAATCATCTCATAAATACAAAATACGAGAAAAGTAAATAATTTTGAAGGGGTGATTTTTTAAAGCTATTTCTTAAATGCAATGTTTATAAACTACCAATTCATTCATCCATTAATAAAAATATTTTCTGTTTGCATAAAATGGCGACTTTAAATTGGCATCCATATTTTTCTCATGAATTTCAAATTCGTATATTGGAAGCAGTGAGATAAGTTTACTTTCATTTTTAATACTTTGACACCAACTCATGCGTTTTGGAATTCGTTTATTTTGCATTTCAACCATACATTCTGGCGAATCGCTTTTATTTTGTTCTAACTTCTTTTTCATACTCAGCTTCGAGGATTTTCGTTTTTTTTTAAATATATATTTTGTCGCCATTTGCACCTTGTTCTACTAAATCGCTCAAGCAACTCGCCTTTGTTTTCGAAATACCATTAAAAAAGTGTGCATGCAAAATATTTCGTATTAAAACTTTCAAATCGTTCGAATTATATGTCTTCGAAGAATTTTAACGCGAGACTCATGGTGTGGAAGCAGCCATCTTGAATATCTGCTGAGAATAAATGGGTAAGTAAGTACTCAAGCATGCTGGTTTAAATATTCATTCGCATTTAAAATGAAAATTACCTTCTGTTTTATTTGAAAGCGATATGTTTATTCAAGTCGTTAAATCGTCCAATTTTTTATAAGAAAGTAAAGGAATAAAAATGCATCTATTACAGTGCTTCTCAAACTTCCAATGTTTGCGACCCAATATTCAACCCTAATTTTCTTCGCGCACCCCTCCATACAATAGCACAATGTATTGAATTCAATAATACTGTACTTTGATGCTAAAGCTCGACTTAAACCTCTTAAGGGCGTATATAAACGTCTCGCTCAGCCAAAGCGTTATTTCCCCTGAACGTATATATACGTCTTTCCAAAGTACGATCCTTTCTGTGCACTGCATCCATAAAATTATTTCGAAGGCTTTGGAATGCAATAAATGGGACTTGGCAGCGTTTTTGCGAAGGATTTACTTATTTCAGAGGATTTGCTTATTTATCTTTTTCTTGCCCCCCCCCAATACATCACATACACACACCTACTTGGAAAACGGTGGCATTGGGGAGCGACTTGTGTAACTTTTAATCGGCAGCAAAGGGATTAATTATAAACCGTACAAATTATCAAGATAAGTGTTTATTTTTGTATTTAATTCTGTATGCGACAAGATCATGGGATCATTAGTAATTATTAAACGGGTCCTTAACTTAGTATTTCTATTAATTAAAAAATACATTGTGCAGTAAAAATACAATTATAAGTGCATTATATCAGTGTAAATGTGTCTTATTTTTATGTCAGAATGTTTTTCCCCCGTTTATTTCAGTTGATTATTAATTTTCTTAAATAATCTCTAGTTTTTGTGACTTTTCAATATGTTCGCGCCCCCCACAGTTTGAGAAACGCTGATCTATTAGATCAGGAGTGGGCAACTTGTTTTGTTTTCGGGTGGCATTGTGGGAGAGGAATATATCGGAGTGCCACCCCTTTTACAAGTATTGTATTTATTATAAAAAAATAGTAAATATAAGTCAAATAAAATAGGGGCTGTTTTATTCAATTAAGTTATTGTGCTATTTTCACATAATCTATAAATGCAACTATAGATGCAAATGCACATTTAATTTTAGAATCAGTTTAGTGAGACAAATGTACACTTTATATATATATCACTAATTTTTGCCCAAAATATCTTAATTTAATACAGACAAATAGTAACAACTATGAAGCAAATGCTCTTGATACAGAAATTAAATTAAAAGATAGTGAAATTGTTACTAATATTTATGACAAACGAGAAGACTTTAAATTCAATATTACAAAAGTACTACATTGAGAGAGTAATGTACATGTTTCTATATTCAGAAATATTGTTATTAAATACATACAAAGCAATACATTTCTAGTTTCAAATAAATCCGAAAAAATAAAAAACTATAAACATTTTTCGAAATACTGTTTAATTTAAAAATACCCAATTAATTTTATTAATAGTTAATTGAATAAAAAGAAATTCTAAATAGTAAGGATTAAATTTCCATAGTTTATTTTTATAAATTTATCATATTTCCTAGATAGTTATAGATATATCCAAATTCTAATTTTAAACAAAATTACTTGTTCTCTTAGGTTTTTCTTATCATATATAATCTTAGTGTAACTAAGGTAATGGTAGTATGTTTACAATTCTTAATTTATTAATTCTTTTCTTTTCATACTTTTGCTAAATGCTACTTTTTAGTCATTCCTATGCTTTAAATTTGCATTTGTGTCCAGAATCTGGCAATAACTTGTTTATTGTATTCAGATTTAGCGCGGGCTGTGTATTTTCGAAAGCAATTTTTGGGTAAGTTACCTTTTTCTCATAATGGATTTAGATTTTCTACCCATTATTTTCAATAGGGTTTTGCTCAGTATTATTAACAGAAAGGGGGAAGGCTGGCTGGCCACAAAACATGCTCAACCCCACTTTTATATAAATTATTTTATATATAAGCTGTCCTAAGTCAGCAATGTTTGTAATACTGTAGCATCCATATTTTTATATTTTTATATTTCTCTATTATTTTAATTTTTCATATAATTTTTTAAAATATATTGTCTGGTTATCTCGCAATTTCAATTTTTTCAGTTTTGATTAATGTTTATTCATCTCTCACTTGTACCGAAATTTTGACTATATGTATATATCCAACTTTTCTATAATTTTTTTCTTTTTAAATCAGGAGTGAGATTGCTTTTTGAAATTCTTATCACTGCTTGCAAGTTAATGTTAATGGAATTGGCATCTATATTTATTCTTGTGGATCTTCTCATGCAAGAAAAACTTTGCTCACAAATATATGTGGATTGAAATATAAAGAACAACTTCCCCACATATTTTTTCATCCATAGAAATTTTTCAGCCGACTAAGATATGTAGAAATTACATTAAACGTTTTCTTTATACTGTAATCTGACTTCAAGTCAATAAGTTCAAACTGTATCTCCCCAGGTGCTGTATCTATATCAACACACACACAAAATGGTATAAGAGAACTAATAGAATTTATTCTCAATTTTCTGAAAATCCTGAATTCTTCTTGTGACCTCGCCGTCCAAACTGTGTAGATGATCTCTTAGTAGAATCACTTCCAGGTATTTTGTTTTCCTAATAGTGAGATGAATTTTTTGATCTCGCCCGGGAAAGAAATCTGTTCAAAGCGGATTTTCTGATTGCCTTGGTTGGCTGTATAGAGACTCTTTGCAGGTAGCATGTGTCCCCTCCTCCCCTATATTAGATATATATACCAATAATATTGATTAATTAATAAGTAAGAATAATTTTTTTTTGCTCGTAAATCGGGGATAATCATGGACTTTTGATGTTTTTACACAGAATATTCTGGAAGAGGTATAATTTCTAGTTTTTTAATTTCAAGAACCTATGAAGCATTTTATTGGTTTATTTTTGCTGATAATTTTGAATATTCCATTGAATATTCTTGTATAAAAAATTCTTCAATAATGTTCTTATCTGAAATTAAATTAGATTCATTAATAATGGGCTAGTTTCGTGTGATGTTATAGTCACACGATATTTGCAATCACGCGTTTCTAGCCAATCAGTTCCCCTATTCATTTGACGTAGCAATCACGTGATAAATACAATAATGTTTTTTCACCCAATACCTTCATGGGCTTCACTATTGCCAACTTCTGCTTTTTGAAGTAATTTTTTTTAAAAAAAAACTTATAATTGTGAACAAAAATTACGTATAAAGATAACTAAATGTACTTGATATAAGAGTTCGCATATAACGTAATTTTCGTGTTAAACGAATGAAAATTTTCTGAAGAATCTTAATATTTTTTTAGCATTTTTATCTAATTTAAAATTTTATCTAAATTTTACGAGTAGAGCAACAATTACGAGTCTAATGTCAGTTTTGTGTTCAATGGAAAACACATCATTGCATTTATGATGAGACTCCAAACCAAGGAAACAACACCAGCGATTACGCAGTACGACAGAGGGTTCAGGGCTGTATCATGCAGCCCGTGTACCTTGTGGAATCTAAAGCATCTATCATGTGAGCGCCATTAATTTAGTTCATTGGGAAAACGTTTGTTTAGTCAAAATAGAATCAAGGTTATTAAAATTTCGAGAATTTCTATAAATCAATAATTCTAATACAAGAATAAATTTACCTTAAATTTATGCATCCGGAAGTAAAGATCAGTGAGAAGAAAATTATTGAGCATCGTTAGGTAATTTCTTTTGTTTTGTAACTTTTTAATGGTTGCAACTATGTAGAAAAATAGTTTTCGACATGTTCCTTCGGATGAAAATATTGTTTTGAAAAAAAAAAGATTTTTTATGCGAGTGTTTCCAAAACGGTACTTAGTTTTCCGACATGCATCGTATATACATTCAGTTGTAGAGTGAACTAACTAAAAGAAATAATTTCATATTAGAACGAACTAACGAAATTAATAACAAATGTATTTTTTTCTTGCTTTTAGCAGTGGAATATTTCGATAATAGGCCATTATAGATTAATACACGATGGATAGTTCGTTGAAAAGATTTTTTTCATTATTTAAACCATACAAAAAAACTTTTCATTTTTATTTCTTCTGTATTTTTTTTATAACATTAAAATCACAAATATACGATCCGAAAATTCGAAGACTGCTGCTATTGCTGACGACGAAAGCACCTAAAGTTAACCCACTTTAGATGGATTCTCCCAATCCTCCCCTACAAAGCTACGTTGGATTAGTCTATGTCATGTGACCGAACCGCACACACAGCTGTTATCTTCATAAGCTAGTTAGCTTTGTTTCGCGCTTAGGTAAAACACAACAGTATTAGGGCTACTGGCGATTGACCTCATAATTTTCAACCTTGCTCAAAAGTGACGATGACGATACCCGAGTTGGTTACCAAACCACTACACAAAAACGGGATAACTCTTTGAACCTCGTTAGATTGAAACGGGCTCTAAGCGGTGGGTGTTCAGTGATTCTGGGGCTCGCACCACTGGCGAAGCTAGTCCTGAGAGGGCCCCTTATCAAAATTTCTTGCACACCCTTTTGGGGGTCAATTAATATATTAAGAACTTTTTCCTCACGTATGTTGGGGCCCTTTAGCTTGGGGCTCCGTATCATTGATACGGCTAATACGGCGGTAGCTACACTCCGGGCTCGAACTCATCACACACCAGCCGCGAGTTCATGACCTTAACCACTAGGCTACCGTGGCCTCATAAGAACAAGAGAGGATGGACAGAAATATAGCCCCTCCCGACCCTTACATATCATCAAAATTAAAAGAGCAGATACCCGGGAAATCATAAATGAAAAATTACTCACGATCAGTGGGGCACACAAAGGGGCTGTCCTGGGGGTCCGGACACCCCCAAAGCCCTTGAGTTTTTTCGATTGATGATAATCCTATATATATAACGTAAAATTTAAATAAATACTTGTAATGAACAATTCATTTTATATAATAATGCTAATTATTAATTCAATAATTTTTTTAAATTTTTTTTGTTTACAAAAATTAACAAAATCAGAAGAATCAATTGGTGTTGTCTTGAGGTATAATACGAGTTGGGAGATTCCCCCCACCATGCACCATACGACCATGGATTCCCTCCTTGAAAATTTTTGTGTGTGCTACTGCTTACAATATTTACATTGTCCGTAATTAAAAGGATAAATAACAGGGTTCTTAAAATTTCTAACATTAGATGTCCACGTGCGTCGTAAAGGTGAACGTAATTTGTGAAGTATTTTTACATTTTTATTTCCACTCATTCATCAACCTTTTACGACACAAAAAAAATTCTCACTTTAAAAAAAAATGGTTGGATATACGTACATTGTACAATGTCTGCTACAAATTGTTGCAAATCGCAGCCTAGGAAGGAGAATTAATAAATCTTTTCTCTGAATGTACTTTGATCCGAAAGTATTCTGGAATGTGCCATGTGCATAAGCCGTCATTGTTTTCCGCCCTTTCTGTTGGCTGAGCATTCAGGTTAAGAGTCGCTATTACCAGCATCGGGTTCCCTGGTTTCTTTTCCTTTTTACTTTTTCCGATCGAAGAAATAGGTTGTCATTTATTTTGGCATAAAGAACAACAACGAATGATAGTAATAGCCTAACTTTGAGAACGACGCTGGGAAACATTCGAACTTAGTTTGGAATTTTTCTGTCACGTTGGGTGTTTTCTGAAGAATCTTAGATTATTTACCCGAGAAAGAACATAAAATTCGTCACACAACTTAAGGTATCCGCACCCTAAAATTGTGAATTTTGCCAAAAATTGACAATTTTTTTATGATTTTATTTTATAGGCCATCTTATTAGCTTTATAAAAAATACCTAAATTATTTTTTCCGTTCACTAGAACAAAAACTACAAGTGTTTTAGTAAAAGCAGATGCCACTACTTTAAGCAAGATATGTCATACTTTAAAACGCGTTTTACTCGAAATGTGTTTTTTTTAAATGCTCAAATGGAGACAGCGATTGCTGAAAAAGTTTTGTAATAATTAACTAAACTTTCTTGTGTATGCTCTGTATAATAGTAGAAGCGCTTTAACCTTCATATTTATCAATCATTGTTTTATTACGGAATTTACAGTCCATTATATGAATGTAATCACTGTTTTTTTTAAGCAATTTCCTATAATAACTGAGATAAAGTGCTGTAGTTTTTGTAAAAATTAAAAAAGTCTTATCCTGCAGGTCATTTTAAAAATGAATATATAGCAACGCATCAGTTGAAAAATTTAAAATTTGTTCATAAACTTTTGGTACAAAATGGGCCGTGTTTATGCAATTTTTTGTCAATTTTGCCAATTTTTTCCAATTTTAGTAATAATTACTTTTTACCTTCTTAATTTAACATATTTTTCTTAAAATGTACTAAACAAACAAACGAAAATCCTCATATATCCATTTTTTTTTTAAAGAAAAGTTGTCGCAAGTAGTTGATTACCTTAATGCTTTTCGGAATTCCTGAAAATTTTAATTAAAACTTTACCAGACCGTGGTAAATATATTTACCACCAAATTCATGAACCTAATATTCTTATCAGCCATTTTCATCTGTCATTTCATCTGATAATTCATTTCACATATTGTTGTGTGTATTTCTAAAAAAACATATTTCATAAATTTGTTGTATTTGCTGGGTACTGATATCAGTTTTCAGAGATTTCATGAAAAAAGTGTAGAAATTTTAAATTCCATCATCATCATCTAAGAATATAAAATATTTCTAATTCACTGTTCATTTTGAAAGTTGTAGTATTTACAAATATATTTTAGAAATTTCACGTGGAAACATAAAAGGAAACAAAAGATATGTTATTTCCAATAGCCCACAGTGAAATTGAGGCATATATATATATGCTAGCTGATACACCCGTTCTTCGCAAGCTCGAATTGAAAAATTAAACAATACAGATTGAAGGATAAAGAAGTTTTTAATGAGTTAATTTTACTTGAATTGCAAATTAAACAAAAGTAAGAAAAAGTTTTTTTGCGTATCTAAGCTGAACAAAAAAAAAAAAACCATATTTGTTAAACTTTAAGTCTGAAGGTCTAATAGTGGTAAAAGAGGATTGCTTTTTATTAATAACACCCCGTAACTTTCTTGTGGGTCAATTTTTGAAAACACCTTCCTAAGCTGACAACTGCTCAG
This sequence comes from Trichonephila clavata, assembly GCA_019973975.1. Lineage (NCBI taxonomy): Eukaryota > Metazoa > Arthropoda > Arachnida > Araneae > Nephilidae > Trichonephila > Trichonephila clavata. The sequence goes on along the minus strand of BMAO01025864.1, from coordinate 27,308 downwards.
AAAAATTAGCACATTGTAACAAATTTGCGGGGTGCTTTGTTCAACATTTTTACAGTAACTCTACATTTCGAAAAGAACAAGTGAGAAATTATAACAATTGATATCGTCCACCCCACGCTTTTACCTCCATGATATTAATTTTCTCGTTAATCATTTTATTCTTATATTAAGAATTATTTTTTCACTTTTTAGTTCGATTAACTATAAAAGTGTAATTTTTAGTTCAATTTGCAATAAGAGTGTGTTTTTTAGTTTTTTAAACTTTCCTTTACGCATTGATGAATTTATCCTTGACTTTGATATTTGGAGCCGCAATAATGTGGCTGCTGGAATTAGACTTTCTCTTCAAATTAGCTTAAACGAAGTGCATAGAGGTGAACTTTGCGAAACGAAACTTTCCAGGGAGTTTTAAATTCTTTTTAAGAGCATGATTTTTCAGTTAATACTTTCAAACTTCACACATCTATAGCAAACAAAGGTAATTAAAAAATTATAAGGAAATAATTGTTTAAAATGTTCCCTCGAAAAAAGTTTATCAGACGGAAAAAAAAAACTTTTTTAAAATCTGTAATTTTTAAGTTAATTTTTCAATCTTTGGACAGATTACGAATAATAAAGTTTGAACCCCAGATGAAAAGTTTCGTGGAATTATTTTTTTAAGTGACGAAGTTATTAAATGTTTAATTAAAATCTTGAGTATTTTTTTAAAAATTGTAAAAAAAAAATTGGTTATTTGTTTTTAAAATCACTGATTCTAAAAGAGCACAGTATGACCTTTTTTAGTACTGAATTTTGATTTGTTACAATGATAAGAAATTCATTCAGAGCAATTGAAAAATTCTTTTCATAAAAACGCATCGATATTGACCCATTTTATAGAAAAATTTAAAAAATGCAAAATATCAAAACCTTGTAAAAAAAATTATAATCTTATTATGGCGAAATAAACAATGTTTCCGATTCAGGAGTTATTTATGTTTAATTTTGGTACGGAAAATAGGATTGTAGTTTTAAAAACGACGAAAATGTCAAAAATCTTTCTCCGTTGATGGATTGGTGTATTGGCGGAATAAACTGCATATAATGATTAACTATTCGCACATTTAAACGTTTTTAATTAATATCTTTTTAATTAATTGCTATATTGGAACAAAAAATTTTAAATTATTGTATTGTCATTGGTCCTTGATAAGTGTACAAAAATTTTTGCATTTTTCTGACCTTTTAAAGTAGGCAAAAATCGAGTTACAAGATTCCACCCGAACAAATTACATTGTAAGTTAAATAAAAGCTTGTAATAATAAATAAAATGGCTAAAACTTATTTGTGTTAAACAAGTATTTTTTTATTTATCTCTATTTTTAGAAATTAAGTTTTTACTCAAAACAAAATTCGCGCAAAAAAATATTTGATATTTCTTTTCTATGAAACAGATTTTTAAAAATACGCTTTGTGCATGTGTGTGTGAAAAAGAAACGTTTTTTAAAGAAGTTGGAGTGTGTTTTTCTCGTTTTCAGTATCAGTTTGAAGTCAGCTGCCTTTCTGAGCTGATAGACCACCCTGCTGACTTGTTCGAGTAAAGTCAAGGTCGTGATAAAAGACTCTCAGGTTGTTGACAGAGCAAATTGTATCAACAAATGTTCCGATTTTGAGTTGTAAATTGACGCGGGACCTTATCACACATTCCTAATAGAATATTTTTCTTTGGCTTAATCTGCAAGAGGACTGAAAAACGTAAGTTCTGACACAAATGACGTGGTGCTATTTTCACAGCGCATGCGCATTTTCCTTTTCTTACTTATATTACGCTAAAAAATGATTTGTTGAGTGTAGAATACGATATTACAAACATTTTGAGTGAGTATTTTTGGTGGGGATCAAAGGATATACATATTTACCAGCTGGTATTTTGCAATACTTATGTGACTAAGAATAAATTATCGATTGTTTTAATATATGTATCAATATTATTTATTGCATTTGTTTTGAAAAAGCCGAGAGAAACTTTTAATATTACAGTGATTGTGTTCTATATGTATATGTTATAAAAGGATCAAATAGTCTATGCCCTTCTCACCTCCCTTTTTTTTCCTTTAAAAAAATTCCGAAATCCGTTCTTTCAAGTTTTACATTAGGATAAATAAACTAAAAGTGAAAAAAAAATTAATAACAAGCTTTTATTTAAACGCGCTAAAAAGAATAAAATAAACTTTTCATCTAAAACTTTTTTTATCAATTTTATAACGTCATGACAATTCATATGATATAAAAGCTTGTCGCAAGATTTAAGTACTCGTATTTATTTAGTTAGAAAATTTTAAAAATTAAAATAAACCAGATCAAGTTATTTAATTTACTTATTTATCTGACGACATTATAAATCGATAGTAGAAAAAGGGTTTTAAAATTAAAGTTTATTTTATTCTTTTTAGCGCATTTAAATAAAAGCTTGTTTTTTAAAAAAAGTTTTTACTTTAAATTTATTTTTTAATTTTAGTTATCGCTGACAGGTTTCTCAGTCTGTTCATCTCATTTAACACTGGTTTGCCATCCTTGGTATAGCTGAATCAATTCCCTCAAAAAGGGTATTAGACGAAAAACACAATTTTTTTTAAAATCCGTAACACAAAAACATTTAAATCAGTAATTTTTAAGCATTTTTTTCAATCTTCGTACAGATCTCGGATAATATTGTTCTACAAACGAAAAAAAAGTTTCGTGAGATTATATTCATAAATGACGAAGTTATTAAATGTTTAACTATAATTTTGAGTATTTTTTGAAAAATCGTAAGAAAAAAAAGTTTTTGGCATTTTATTTTTTAAATGACTAATTCTAAAAGATCAAAGCATGAGCTGTTTTAGTACGGAATGTCGATTCATTTTAATGTAAAAAAGAATTCATGCGCAACAGTTTAGACGCTTTCATGAAAACATATCGATTTTGACCCATTTAAAAAAAATTGTAAAAAATGCAAATATTATTATTTTGTAAAAAACATTGTACCGTATCTTGACGAAATAAATGATCTTTCCGATTCTATAATTATTTTTTTTTTGTCTGAGTTTTGAAAAAAATCAGATTGCTGTTTTAAAAATGTCAAAACTTCTAAAAAAAATCCCCTCTTCATTCTTCATTTTGCGTCGCCGAGCATAGCGGAATAAACAGCACACAGGGGTAAAACAATTATGCGTTTTGAGGTATTTAACTAAAATCTTTTTAACTAATTGCAATATCGGAATATAAATGGTCAAAACATGCATTGCCATCCAAACTAAAAGTGTATACAAAATTTCAGCTCAATCGGTTGAAGATATCAGCTTCAAAATTGATTTGCAAGATTTTCCCGAACAAATTACATACATACATACATTGTAAGTTAAATAAAAGCTTGTAAAATATCGTTTACCCGTTCTGGAGGAAAAGGAGAAAGCTCTCCCACAGGCCTGCCTGCTCCGAGATATGGCCGTGGTAGCCTTACGGTCAAGTTAACAGACTCGTGGCCAGCGAGTCGTGAGTTCGAGCCTTGTACCGCTGAAGACCCGCCGTGTGGAGAAGCGATGTACGTTAAATCTGTCGAGTGCTCAAACGTCCTCCTGTTGGTGTAGTGCAGTAGTTAGGAGAGGGAGTGCCTGCTCAGGTGTCGTTCTCGTCATTTGACCATGGTTCAAAATTACGAGGTCCATCGCCAAAAGCCCTCAAGTAGATGAATAGAGACATTAATATTCATTCTCTCACTCGTCCGCTCCGAGACTATACGTTTGCATGTGACCGGGCGATTTTCCCCGTTTTGACTAATTTCATTTAAAAATTCATATAAAATCATTACTGTTATTAAATACGTCGAAATTTGTGGAAAATGATCAATGATAATATATGAATATACTGTAATACAATTTGACCGATATTTAAAAAAAAATTGTGAATTTTAAAGAAAATGTTTTCCTATATTAAAAAAAATAGGAATTAAGAAATATATCCCTTCAGAAAATGACAAGAATTTCATAGACTTGCATACGAATATTCAAAATAAAGAAAATATTAGAAAACTGATCTCATAAGAAAATATAAGATAAATATAAGAAATTTACTCAATAATATTTAAAAATTCTGAATCTTATGTTACATTTTATGTAAAACTTTGGTCGGAACTCGCACCTAAATTGTGTATGTGTGTCCAGCCTATTAACATAATCAATGTTTTCAATAGCCAAGATCCTCTACAGCACGGATTGGCAAACTTTTACATGACATGGTATACTTCTAATTTTTTCAAGGTGTTGCTGTCTACTCTGTGGCATAGGTGTGATAAAAAAACTCAACAATACAAAATGATAAATACAAAATACGTACTTACCTATATAACTACAGTAAAAAAACTTACACTTTTATAACTGCGCTTTAAGTAAAACACAAACATAATTATACCCAAAAATTTAAAATCAAAAGATGCATTTGCCATCAAACAATTTAAATACATCAAAAAATGAATCATTTTCATTTAAAGTTGGTTCTCGTAGTAAAAGTCTCAGCAGAAGACTTAATCTGCATACTGTTAATCTTGCAATGAATTTTGTGGTCGTCTGTGAAACGGGGATGATACGTTGTTTTAATTATATCCAACGTTGAAAATGTAGTTTCACACAGGTATGTAGAGCGAAAGAACGATGTTAAATGAATTGCAGCTTTTTTGAATAAGGATACTTTACACTTCGTCCATTAGATTCCAAAAGTTATTCGTTTAAAATTGCATCCTTTTGAAGAAGAAAAAAATTTGTTTCAAGAGAGATAAAGCGAATATTTTAAATATTCCTCTTTCCACTATTTAGCTTTGCCGAGCTTGTCTAGCAGTATGTCAGAAATCATGACTTTAAACACCGTACCTCTAGAAACCTCTAGAAACTGGGATATTTCGGCCACACTTGCTCCAGCTAGACGGCTACCACAATTTGACCTCTTTAAAAATCGGAGAAATTCAACATTTCATGATTTTGAAAAAAATCCAAGTCTTACAGAAGTCCAATAAAGCTAATGAATACTACTAGAGTATATACATTTCTATTTATAAAAAAATCTGGTAGCTATTATACTATACTTTAATGCTTACGAAGTGCATTTAAAAATATAGCCTTTATTCATGGGTGTTACCAGTATTTTGATAGCCACCTGTGTTTCTTTTAGTATGCACGTCTAAGATTTTAGGTGAAGGCGGTCACCCTAAAATGTCTTGGCAGTCCATCGATCGATCGCGATCGACTTAATGCCTACCCTGGCTTTACAGCTTATATTCGAAAAATTACTTTGCTCAATTTCACTATTTGACTCGTTCATCAATTTAGACCAGTATTTCTCAAACTGTGGGACGTGCTTTCCTTGGGGGGGGGGGGCGTGATAACCCTACAAGGGGGGCGCGAGCCTATTGAAAAGACAAAAACAAAAGCTTATTTAAAAAATTATTTACTGAAAGTAAACAAATAAAATACATTCTGACATAATAAAAAATAAAATACACATTTTAGCTGATATAATAAACTTATAAATGTATCAGTACTGCGTAATGTATTTTATAATTAATATTTAACAATACTAAGTTAAGAACAAGTATAATAATTACCAGTGACCCCTAGGCTTGTCATATATAAAATTAAAAACAAAAATGAACACTTATCTTGATAATTTGAACGGTTTATAATTAATCCCTTAAATACCGATTACAAATTACGTGATTCGCTCTCCCCAATGCCACCGTTTAACACGTAGGCGAGCGTATGGGGGGGAGGGTATAGAAAAGGAATAGATAAGCAAATTCTCTGTAATAAGTAAATCCTTTCGAACACTGTCAAGGTCATATTATTGCATTCCAAAGCTTTTGGAATAATTTTATGGATAGCATGCACATAAAAGACGAAAAGACGTATATATACGCCCGGGACAATTAAAACAATGGCTGAATGAGACGTTTATATACGCCGGTGGCGCTTAAAGTCGTACTGTTGGTTTAGCTTCGAAGAAAACAGTACTGAATTCAATACATTGTTATTGCATGGAGGGGGAGGGGCGCAATGAAAATTGTGATTGAATTTTGGGTCGCTAATATTGAAAATTTGAGAAGCACTGATTTAGACAAATTTCAATATCACTTCATTACCTTGGTTATGTATCATAAGAAAAAATCATAAAAAAGGGCAGTATCTCAAAAAGTTTATGTGTAGAATTTAAAGAAACTCATGCATATTGTATAATACATATTGGAGGTATAAAATATCATAAAAAGAAATCAGCAGACATTTATGGTGTTATAGAAATTATATATATATATATAGCATATGTATACAATGAACGAATTGGATGTGTCATTTTGGTACAGGGAAAGTTTTTTTTAATATGGGTATGATCCCTTCGAGAAGCAATACAGCACTTGCAACGAGAGTGATTTTCTTGGCTCTTCTAAAGGTGTTAGCATGTCTAGGGTCCTGAAGGGGGATTGATAGCAGCTACATGCCGTCCTAGAGCAAGGATGGTGAACCAGTGGCACGCGTGCCATTGATGGCCCACGAAACAATATTTTGGGTACGCCAGCAATCAAAAGGGTTTGCATTTTATTTCAAAATAACAAAGCTCACTACGAAGTATAAAGAACAATTATAAGTAATCGGTCGAGCGGCTGCAATGAGCACAAACGTTCATTATCGTCTTGTCTTATTTACTTCGTGGACTACAGTTGCTTATGATACAAAGTTTGTCTACGCATAGCATAGTCAATTTCATTGATACAACTGTGTTTTACAGTTGTTTTTTTGTGCTATATTTATAATTTTTAACTGTTATTTAACATGGCTAGTTCAGCAAAGGAACAAAAGGTTCAAAAAAGTAAGTATAACAGAATTTCAAATTTGGGAATCTAGAGAGAGAGAAATAAGGCATTATTAATTAAGTCGACGAAGCGGTGTGTGTTTTATGTTCTAGAATGCTGGTATGCAGAAGATCGTCTGTAAAATGGCATTTTGAAATTAATTACAAATCCTCTTATCAAAAAAGTGAACCACAGCAAAAGTAGTTAATTGCTTAGAAACCGTTTAGCAGATGACTCCAATTCAGCATGCATTCTACTAAAAGTAACATGTTACAATCCTAATATAACTTATTTGTCATCCAATCTGCAACAATAGAAGTCACACTGATGTTTACTTTAATTTCAATTATATGTATAACTAAAACATTTACAGCTATACAGTACAAAAGTATTTTTTCGTAGTAAATAAAGAGTTGCTGGAGTTATATTATTTTCCCATTACAGTAGAACGTCGTTTATCCAAATCAGTTGGGACCGGACACCGTTCGGATACTCGATTGTTCGGAAACCGAAAACCGAATGCGATTCATGCAGTATATGAAACCAGACACTATACGGATATTGAAAATCATCACATGCGGGAAACGTGCTTAAAGAAAAAGCAAAATATGTGCAGAACGTCGAAATTTTACCTTGATTGTGGAAAACAATCACTTATTATTCGATGTACCAATGTACGCCTTCGTTTTTTCGCTGCAAGTTCCCTGATTCTCTTGGGAAGCAATAGTTGAGTAGGACAACAGTCTTATTGTTAGTCGTACCTCTCCATAGCTCTCTCTAACGCAGTAAACGCGTCAGCATTGTTGTTGTTGTCCTCGTCTTAATCCGTTTCATCGTCGACAGGGTCGGAATTTTCTTGCTCCGAAGTCACAATATCGTCATCATTTAGCATTTGAAATCCAGACTTCTGCATTGCATGCCATTCTGGTTTTTACATCAACAAAACTTAAGAAAAGAGCACATATACACCCCTTCACTTGGAAACAAACTGACCTAAATTCTACGCAGATGTTTACCAAATCACACAACTGAAATCAAATATCCCTCATCGTAGATTTTTCCGTCACTTTTGGCCTCACGCGAAACAACTGTTGAGCATTGTATTATTTAAAAACGTATCCGGACTTTGGTCCGGATATTTGACGCTCCGGATAGTAAACGTTCGCATAAACAACGTTCTACTGTAATCACAAGTAAAATTTATTTGACGGTACGTCTATACCACATTCAACACTTCTTTAGAAAAAATGGCTTGTTGACCCATAAAGGTACGCCACCCCTGTCCTAGAACAACCCAAACATGCTCGATAAGGTTAAGATTGGGTGATCAAGCCGGCCACTACAGGCGCTAAATTAAATTGTCTCCTGCTTAAAATAAGCATCTACGATGCAAGCTCTGTGAGGTCTCTCATTATCATCCTGTGACAAGAAAGCATCACCTATAGACCCGGCATAAGGGCACACAGAAGCATCAAGAATGTCATCTCTATAGGAGTGAGCATTAACATTTCCACGGGAAAAGACATGAAGGTCTGTGCATCCACCCAAAACACAGACAGTGCCTAATCCGTGTGCATTTCTTTCACGAGTGTGTCATGGATAGAAACGAATTCCAAGTTTTTTCCAAATGAAAATACACCTATAATCACTTTCGAGGCTAAGCCTGGACACATCCATAAAGAGAACAACCCTCCATTGCTCCCGCGTCCAGCGGACATGTTGACGTGCCCACTGCAAACGTTCCCGTGTAAAAATTAAGAGGGTTCAAAAAATCAAAAAAATTCTTTTTCAATAAATTGCTTCCTTAACATGTCTAGAATACGGCAGTAAAGTGATTTTTTTAAAATTCGAAGTCGTTATAAAGAAGCAAGTGTTAAAAGAGCAACTGTTTAGAGCATTGAGTTGGAGGGCTTATTGTATTTTGTCGGCTTGATACCATCGGCCCTTCTATGCGAATATACGTTCATACAAGTATAGACTAGTTTGTAGAGGTTTAAGAGGAAATATCTATAGTTACTGAATATTTCGTTGAACTTGTTTTAGTCTTCGTCACCAGGAATCGCCGATTGAGGGTAAGTTAAGATTTTTATTGTTTTAATCGGACTTGAAACTTTAAACGCATTTTTTCCCCCCCCCTTCAAAACTGTGTTTTTCAAACTTTCCTCCATCCTATCTCAAGAACGGTTTGACTGAACGACTTCAAATTTATAGGGTAGACTCAGTACATATATACGTACAAAATGATCTACGATCATTCCAAAATTCAAAATATTTCTATTTTTTATAGCAAAAATATAAAAAACACACCATGAAATTCGAAACTTTTTCTTCAGAGGTCTACCAAAAATCCAATTTTTGACATTTTTAATTGATTGTAGTCCATTCTGTGGATTTAATCTTATAAATTAAAACGTCGTTATTATTTTTTATTTCAGATGAGCCAATCAGCCGGAATCGTGAAGGAAGTGAGCGTCCATTTTTTCGAGGCGGGTGCGTTCAGAGCGCTATAACGCACGTTCTATTGAATATTGTTGGCTAAACATTTATATACATACTCTTATGCATACTCTTTATATACATACTCTTATACATTTATATACATACGAGAATGACATCTGAGCTTGCACCCCTCTCTCGCAACTTACACAACAACAGGAGGACGTTTGAGCCTCGGCATATTTAATGTTCAACTGACCCTCTCTACAAGGTAGATCTATTTGAAGCGGCACTAGGCTCGAACTCATGACACGCCCCTTCGAGTCCGTGACCAAGACCACTAGGCCTTAGCGGTCAATCTTCTTCAGTAGCACCAAGACTCGAACCCAAGCTTGTGTGATACTGGCCACTTTGATAGACATTAATTTTGGGTATCTGAAATATTTTGGAAAACATTTTCGATATCCCGCATTACTTCTACTACAGGAATTCTTAAAATTGTTTCCAATTAAAAAAGCGAAAGACTTGCAACAAGGAGGAAACTTTTCTCTTTCATTTCATTGTATGAAAAATTAATTGATAAATCAAAAGATTTTTATTTAAAACATGTAAGAAACAAATGAATACAAGTAAACATTTCATATAAAATTTTAAAAAATATAACATAATAAATAAATTCTAAGAAAAAATTACTTCATAAATTCTTTTTAAAAATCAATCATTAACATCGACACAACTATTGAATATTTCTCAATGATCTCTCTCTATATATAAATATTTTATTATTCTTTTTATTTCTAAGAACTCTATCGAAACAATTTTTTTCAGACTGTTTTAAAAATTCCAAATTCATGACGGGACCATTTTATTTCTGCATCCAACTATAAATGATAAAGCATGTGCATATGGCAATCAGTTTTGAAACATTCTATATTTAGGGGTCTTAAATTCATAAAATGCAAAATTTCGGACACCTTTTTTAGAATTTTTTATGGTTAAATTTCTGTGAGGAAAAATAAAGGAAAATTAAAATTTGTTCAAAGTTGAGAAAGGGTCGAGGGGGAGAATACTACGCAAATGCAGGTACAAGACTAAAGCGTGAACAAAAACACCTAAATGGTAACGGTTATACATTTACGTGGAACCTTAGAGAAATCTCTATCATCCAGTTATCATAATAAGTAGAAAAAAAAAATAAAAATAATTTGCTGAAGTGTTACATAAGAAAATATAAACCAGTTCACAATGAGTGCAGCACAACAACGCTGGTGGAGGAGTGAGCGGGAAAAAGCACTCATCCAGTTGATTTAGTTAATGACGTCACATCTCTGACAACCCTATCCGTCTTTCAACCGGTTGCCGCATCTCGACGGAACGAGGGGAGAAAAGAGAAGAATTTCTTTAATATCAAAGATTAAAGAGAACATTATTTTTAAGTCCATTACTCATTACCTCTTAACTATCTGCAGAATTTCCTAATTTGTATCAAGACATTCTTATCCTTTTCAGAGCTGGGAAGTGTCGATATGAGTGGTTAAGGAGTACTCTAGGTCTCTTAGAAGAGCTAGGGATAGAATTATCATTAGCCGGGATTTCTCTGATGGATTCATTTGGAGTCTGTGGTAACCGGTTGAAAAAATTTTCTAATCGTTTCTTAAGGAAATCAAGAAGCTACAGAACGTTCAGATCTTTAGGCAAGACTTCGTTTCTGACAAACCAAGGTGCGTTTGCTGCTCTACGCAGTTGAATGTTTTGAAAAGTGTGCAATCTCTTCAGGTGAGTAACTGCCGCCCCTGCCCAGATGGGAGAAACGTACAGCATGATGGGGCGAAGAATGACGTTGTATAACAGGACCTTGTGCCTTAATGCGAGCTTGCTCTTGGGAGAAATCAAACGAAATCAAGCTTCTCATTCCGGCCGCCTTTTGGTGGGCGGAACGGATATGCTTGACAAAATTTAATTTAGCGTCAAGTATTAACCCTGGGTACTTATACTCAGTAACCCAGACAAAAACACCTGTTGTGATTAACATCCAATCAAAAAAAAAAAATTCAACCTAGAATGTATAATAGCGAACGGTCCGATTTTTGAAAATGACAAACTATAGTTAAAACAGAGGCGTAGCTACCGCCGTATCAATGATACGGGGCCCCCAAGCTACTGGGGCTCCAACATAATTACAGTCCCAGTAACAGGGGTCCCATTTCCAAAAAGGGCTCTAAGGGAATTTTGATACAGGGTCCCCTCAGAGCTAGCTACGGCAGTGGGTTAAAACAAAATTTTGTGACAAATTAGTAATGATTTATAGTTTTAATAAAATAGTACGAAGAAGTGTTAAAGCGTCTGAACAATATTTGGTTTTAGACGTGTACCAGAAAGAATCTTTGATACTTATTACAGTTTTAGGAATTTTTATCAAATTATTTGAGTTTAACTTTTATTTATAGTATATTCCAGTGTATAACGCGCACTTTTAACACATACACACTCACAAAATAAGATCAAAATTTCCCGGTGCGCGTTATAATTCGGATATAAAAATTATAACTTTAAAAATAACTAGAAAGAAAATGAGCATAAAAAGGTAGATCTTTTGAACATATCTATAAATACTGTTTACTTAAAAGAAATGACATACCTTATGAGCTTCAATTATTGGATAAAATTAAACATCATCACATAATCACATCTTCCGTTATATATATACAGTCACATCATAGAATTCTATATTTCATTTTCCCCATTACTTTGATCCATAAACAAATCATCATCTCTTGTTCTATCTAGATTGTTGGGTGTACCACATTTTTTAAAATGATTTATTAATTATGACAGTTTTATTTTCATTCCACGCTTTTAATGTTCATTCTCACACACACTATATTTAGACTTTAAAAGATAAGAACAATGCAGCGTACATTTCAAGTTTCTTCGTAAAAAAAAAAGATGCGCGTGTAATACACTGAAGTATACGGTACTGAGTTCGCTAGAATTGTGATTTTTTGGAATAATACCTGTTGCAAAATTAAATGTAAAATGAATAGATGGCGCTACAAGTCCATCTGAGAATTATACTTTTTTTAGTATGTGGAATAAGATTATGTTTTCTTTGTGCTGTGTTCATGTCTTCTGTGTTGTCTAAGGAAGTAAATTAATCAATAAGGAAATGTGGACTGAATTATTGGAATCATAAAAATATATATGATATAATCGTCTAACTGACCAATGGATTTTAAGATTTAGGAAATATAGCAATACCTTTAGTTTAAGAGCATCTTAAGTTAGATTTTTTTGTAAACGTTTTAATTTACATTTTACATTAAAAATTGTAGACATGATTTATCGAGGACATTGAGATAAACATATATATATATATATATATATAATCCTCAATTCCTTTTTTTAGATTTTGGAGTAAAATAAATAACGAAAGTGTAAAATTCAAATATGTCGATGTGCAGAGGAAATTACTACATCATATTGCTCAATAAAGCTTTGAAAATGTTTATCATTGTACAACTGATTATTAAGCTCTTGATGTGAATGTTTGTAAAAAAAGTAGGATTTATTTTAAATATTATTTTAATATTATTCTTTGAGAAATATTATCTGAAGATATATTCAAAATCGGAAGGATAATTTTATTTTAGAACTACATTTACGGATGAAAGAATCTGCCTTAGAATAATAAAAAAATAAATAAACATAATTTACAAAATATGTATCGCTTGTAAATGAAAATGAAACTATAAAAGGAGGTAAATATTTTTGGCTTGCTTGAAATGTTCTAAAGAAAATTGAAACCAAAATATTTGGCTATAATTTTGAATCAGAGTTTTGTGGTTTTACTTATTTATCTTTTAAATGGGTTGCTTTTTGTCAGCTTAGCCTTTGCACACACGGCATGTCCCCGTCTGTGAGAGCAATTTCTCAGTGGCGGCTTCTGCTACCAAATTTTTAAGGCTTGACTCTGTTCAAGCTCTTGTCAGATGCTTAATATTGCCGAGAGTACCAGAGGGTTCTCAAGGATCTTTTGTGGGCCCCAAAATTATATGACATGCTTGCTTACGATTTTCGAATCCAGAAAATATATTGACCCCATCAGTGATCAAACCAGCAACCCTGGGTTTACGAGGTGGCAACGATACCTCTACGTCACCTAGCTTTCATTTTGTGCATCCTTTCCCATTTTTTGACAAAAAGAGGAGACTGAGTGAATATTAACGTCGCACTGTTCAGCTACTGACCTCGTATTTTGAACCTTGGTCAAGTGACGAGGACGACACCTGAGCTGGCACCCGCTCTTCTAACTACCACACCACACCAGCGGTAGAACGTTTGAGCTCTCAACAGAATTAACGTGCATCGCTCCCCTACTGGGCTCGAACTCATGACAAGTCATCCATGAGTCCATTACTTTGACCACGAGGCTACCGCGGCAACAAAAGAGGAGGAGAAATGAAACTAAAATAAAATGGATATTTAAAAAGACCAAATAAGAATCGCAGGCTGCGCGGTTGACTTTTTCTTTTAAAAAAAGAAAGAGAGAATTACCACACACACACATTTGTACATTAAAATCGCATGTTTTTAAATTCTGTTTTTATCATGTACTTTTATTTGATCGGGAAATTATTTTTTTTCTTCTAATTCCTCAATATCATCATCATTTGTAGTTATGATTTTGTTTTGTTAATTTCAAGTTTGATTGAATCTTTTTGAATGATTTGTTGTCTTTCATTTCTATGTTTTAAAATGTTTAAAGCTTCTTATAAGCAGAAATGGATATTTCTTATAAGGAGATTTTATGTGCACGACTATTTGGATGACAATAAAAATGAATAGATTCAAACTAATTATTCAAAGAATTTCAAATACAACCACTTTGGAATCATTTTTGGCGACTTAGCGACCATTTTGGTGTGTCAAAACTTGAAAAGGTTTGTTTTTTTTTTTATCACATTTTACAGCAATCATTTGAGCTGAAACTTTCTATACACTATTGTTTTGGGAAGCAATACAATAATTTAATTATAATTAATAAAAATTAATTGATTAAAATTAATTATTCAAAGAACTACAAATACAGCCACGTTGGCATTATTTTTGGCGACTTAGCGACCATTTTGACGACTTTGTCAAAACTTGAAAAGGTTTTTTTTTTCACATTTTAAAGCGCTCATTTGAGCTGAAATTTTCTATACACTATTGTTTTGAGAAACAATACGATAATTTAATTATAATTAATTAAAATTACTGACTGAAATAAATTTTTTAAAGAATTATAGATACAGTCTCGTTGGCTTCATTTTTACGACTTGGGTCAAAACTTTAAAATATTTCTTTTTCTCATGTTTCAAAGCACTCAGTTGAAATGAAATTTTATGTACATGATTGTTTTGGATGACAATACAAATACTTTGATGATAATTAATAAAAATGAATTGCCACTTAATGTTGTGATTCTGTCATATGTATATTAATATTTATATTAATTGTAACTATTTAATAAAAAGTCACTAAAATAATTTTTTTTGTTGATCTAAGTAGGATCTAAGTAGGATTTTATATTACTTGTTTTTGTCTTTTCTGAGAGTTTTATATAATGCATATAGAAAAATAAACAAAACAAGGATCTGTAACCAAAATATTGAGTTTATTGTTCTCGGTAAAAAATAAACACTTGAGCATTGTAAACAACAAGATTTTGGCCACTCATTTCTTCACCCCTTAGGACAGGAATCAAGTAAAAAAAGGAAAAACATTTGGCTCGGAGTTTATAAATTAGGGACCAGTGGTCAGGACGAAGTCAGGAACCTGAAGAAAAAGGAAACGAAATTAGAAGCTGATATGTCACTTCAAATAAAAATACGAAGATTAATAAAATGATTATCTTAGTTGAGGTTTTACATGAAGAAAGTTCTTAGGAATCCCTTGCTGAATATATGATGGTGTCATTATTAGATAAATTCTTAAGTCTTGGTCAAATGACGAAGTCGGTATCTGAGTAGGCACCCTATTATCAACATAGTCACTATGGCAATTGTATAGGATATTAGACTTCCTACTTTAATTGTTTAAACTGCTTTTGTATTAACTCGAAACTTTAGTCCTTATAAATAAATTTTTATCTATAATTAAGAGTGAAAGATTTATCTTTTTAGTTATACTGTTTCGCAAATAATTCTATTCTATAAAATGTTTTTCGTTCTTAGTAAGCCTGTACCATTAACTTGAATGTAAATAAACACGATACATTGAAAACGGGATAATAGCCTTTGTTGCTCCATATTCCACAATGAACTAACTAACTGTTACATTGAAAAAAAACAATTTCTATATTAAAATTATTTAAGCTTATTTTATTTTAATAATAATAATTATTATTATTTTGCTATTCATAATTTACTACTTGGCTATAATTTACAACGGTGTCTAAATGAGGGATGTATATCATTCATTTTGTGGTGACAATTGTTCAACCTTAATAATTATGCTTCTTTTAAATCCTACATATATGTAGATCGTTAGTAATTGATACAGGGAGCGCAACACACACACTTGAACTTTTCTGAGTTGAGTTAACTTTGCGCGAGAGTTTGAAACGCGAGCACTTTGTTTTACGAAATGAAAAAAAGTAAATAAAAAGATAAATATATAGCAGCAATATAAGAAATTCTTAAAATTAAACTTTAATTCAACCAATAGGGGCGTTAAGCGAATGAATTTTGTGCATCTATTTTATGAATTTCCTATACCGTGTTTGTATATAGTTACTGAGACTGTGTGAGTTCTTTAAATAGCGTGTATAATTAAATAGAGAAATCGCATAAGATAAGTATCTCTCTATAAAAAAAATAAGTATCTTTCATAATAGAATCCTTTAGAAAAACACCAGTAGTGTAATAAAGAATATTAGTGCCCCTCTGCGAAGTCAAGTTTTGGACCCCAAGCCAGATCTTACAAAGATTTGCAAAACCTTATCATAACATAGGCTTAGGGACCCTAGAATCCTGCCTTACCCCTGCAATGTGGGAGTTGAGGGGGTGTACATTACATCGCTGAAAGACCTTCTAACTAAAAACACCCTTTCAAGAAGATTGGTTTGAATATACCAACGTCACATACTCAGTGACGTCTTAAGATTTCTTGGGGCCCTGGGTCCCTATGGAAAAGTAGACACCACTTATGACCCTTTTAATTAGGGTGTGTAGCGTACGTTGTCAAATATTCGTACAAACGGTAACTCGTAACGAATAAATGTGTCCAAATCTCAAGAACTAGTCATAAACTGACTCAATTGGCTGCCTCCTTTCTACTAATGATGGCGTATGGTGATAGGTCTGGTCCTAGGGCACATCTGGTACTAGGTGATAGGTCTGGTTCTTGACATAGTCATGCTTTCCTGCCACTGTCGCCAGTTGGCGTATAGTCTGAAATTCTACGTTTTTTGGAATGTCCGAAAATGATATTTGACGACAGTGCCAGTTTATCCATTAAGCGCTTGGGGCTGACACCCAGGGCCAGAACAAGCTGAACTTAACCAGATTTTTTGGTTATTAAGTTCAATCCGCCAGCGCCAAGGGGGTCCGTAGATCTTTTGCGGCCACGGCCTGAAATGAGCTTAAACCTCAACTGTGAAGATTAAAATTATTCGGATCATGATCTCGTTGAGACAGAGTCTTGAACGAGATCAGGGATACAGTTGGCCCCTGCCTTAAAATGTCCATGGTCGACTGATCTGGTACAATTGGACTAGAGTTTGATGACGAAGATGGCAAACTGGTAACTGTTTCTGAGATCCGGAAGAATTTTTCCCTGCAGTAGCTAAACGATAGTCTGGACTTGAACTTGCCTCTCGATTCTATGATAGCCGGCACGAAGCTTGCAACCCTGATCATTCGCTACAGTTGAGTATTTTTACACAAAGCATAGTTGTACCGAATATTAGCCGGGACGTCTTAAGTCTCTTTGAGGCCCTGGGCCCAGAGAAGAATTTTTGAGAGCCTTGGCTCCAGAGAAGAATTTTTGAGAGCCTTGGCTCCGATGCAAAAGGAGGTCCAACCTGAGATCTTTAAAAGTAGACAATATATATTGCATGAGTTGTCAAATACTCGTACGAACGGTTATTTGAAGCAAATAAAAGTGCACCACTCACACATTTTAAAAATAGGCTCTACCGATGACTGCATTTCGACTAAAAGAGTTGAATGATTGTTTATGGTACTGGGCCTAGGCCTAGACTTGGAGAATGGCCATCATGTAATAATACAGTCTTAACACTTTTGCCAGTTGATATGCTGTTTGAAATTCCCTGTTTTTTTTCAGAGAATAATTACCGGAATAATATTTGACCTCATTAAAATTATCCGGATCATGATGTTATTACTCGTAACACGGAGTCGAGAACAAAACGAGGCCCCCTCTGAAGGGGAGGCCCTGGGCCCGAGTCCAGTTGGCCCATGCCTTATGATGTCCCTGGATATCAGTACGTTTGGTATTATTGCAATGCATACTTTTATTCCAATATAAGAGCGGGGTCTTACCTATTTTTTCCAGAGGGGGGCGACGTAGGCGGCGGCACCGTAGGCATAGGGGGAGAATGGAGCGTAGTAGTAAGGTGCAGGGGCGGCTGGGACGACTGCTGGTGCTGGAGCTACGACGGGGGCGACAGGTGGAACGTAGGCGACAGGGGCGGTGTTGTAGACTTTGCCGGTGAGAGCGCTGGAGTACTGTCCGGTGGAGAAGTCATAGTAGTTACCGGCAAGGTCCTTGATGCCTCCGAAGCTGGCGGCGGAGCACACGCCCAAGAAGAGGGCCAGAACAGCGAGGGATGCCTGATGGAGAAACAAGAAGGAGTTAAAGGATATAATAAATAATATTTTATTAGAAAAATGGGTTTTTTTTGAGTAAGTAACCAAAAGAAATTATACATAATTCCCAAACCCCTAAACTTAAGGAAATATCTTGGTTAGGGGTTTTTTTTGTATTATTCTTTCGGATTTTTTTTAATTCTAAAAACTAATTTTTTTTCCAAATGTTATTCTATTTTCAGAGTTTATACTCCTCTTTCATTAAAAAACGGAATTCAAATGAAGAACAATAAAACAATATAAACCAAGATCAAATATAAGTATAATTTTTTTGTTTTTGAAAAATATCTAAATCAGGTCCTAAAAGTTAGCTTTTTTTTGCTGACGAATTTTTGAACCAAGTTCCATTGACGTTTACGAAGTCGCTTTAAAAATGCTGTTTTTAGGACTTTTTAAACTTATGATTCCATTTTGCCCATGTACATAGCTCTGTGTCAAGTAAGTAAGTGAATATTAACGTCACACTGTTAAGCTACAAGAGGGCTTACGGCGACGGACCTTGTAATTATGAACAATGTTCAAGTGACGACGACGACACCAGAGCTGTCCCCCCTTTCCTAACTGCCATAGCGCCCCAACGGAAGGACGTTTGAGCTCTTGACAGATTTAAAGTGCATCACTCCCTTACACGGAGGTTTTAGTGAGACAGGGCTTGAACTCATGGCATGCTAACCACGATCCGATACCTTGACCACTAGGCTACCGAGGCCTGTGTCAAAGTGCAACAAATGTGGATTCTTTTTTAATTTCTTATTTCCTTAACATGTCCAGCTTTTTTTACAGAATAAACTATACACTTACACGATGCAATTTTTTTTAAATATTAGAAAATTTCAACTTTTAATTAAAAAAGAAGTACTGGGGAAAGGTATTTTTAAAGCGTGGGTAAAAAAGTATGTGTGGGAATGGGAATGATTGTACTGTTTTATTAGTTCAAAGTAATTTAAAAATAGTTCTAATAACCTAGATTTTAATTTGTGTTAGTAATGCCATTCATTTTAATTACAGTTTAATAATTTATTACTTAAACGCGTATAATCTTTTATATATTTATATATAATTTAATTCAAAGTATTTTGTTGCTACCCAATTCCAGTTGTTAATTATTTTACTAAGTTTTGTTACAATTAAATTAAAACAATCAATTTTTAAATAAAGTAAAATATACCTATTTGAGACGACGCTTACAACAGGGAACAAAAGCCTAAAATCATTATTAGAATTTTTAAGGGGGAAAGAGATAAAAATGAATTCATTAAAAAGAAGTAATCCTTTTAAGCTTCCTCTAAACTTAAAACAAACATGCTTAATTTACACAGATAAGCATTTGTTATCATTGTTTAATTTAGGGTTTTATATTTTAAGTATAGCATATTTGTTTTATAAATTAGCTTATTTATCCTTGCATTTGAATTGAAGAGAAAGTATTTCATATGTATGTTTTTTTTCTACATTTAGAGTTATATAAGTCTAAATCTCCTTGAATTGCACATAAAGTAAATATAAATGTCCATTATGCGTCTCAAAGAAAATTGCGAGAGTTATTTGGAAAGAACAATGGATGAAATAAATCGAAAATTATTTTCTTCTAAAGGACATGAGCAAGCCGGAAAAAATGCCTATGGCGGAAAGAATACGATCATCTAGTCGTCATAATTCAGAAATAAACGATAGCATGATTCGAACAGCGAATAATAAGTCACAAATTATTTCGAAGTACTTGAAATTTACCTTGCGTTCGATAAAGAAAAACATTTTTTTTTTATTACTCTTGAAACAGGTGGCGAAATTGAATAGAATGCTTAAGGGATAATACATAAATTTGAATTTAAGTCACGTGCGAGAACGGAAGAGTAAAAGTTTTTTTTAAAGATCGTTCGTTTCGTTTATCAGATTTGTGTGTGAATTTTATATTATATCAGAGTTAATAAATCCCGATTCTAAAAAAAATTTTTAAAAATCTAAGCGCATATATATTTTTTTTAATATAAAATTTAAATACAGAATTTTGTTCAATTACTTTTATAAAAAGAAACCGATTTGTCTTGTATTATTCAAATGAATAAATTTTGTGATAAAATATGTCGACTTTTGCATCTTGATCCACAATTGTTTTAATTCTAATCAAGATAAACAGTGGTGCTGCCATCTTATGGAATAAATTAAAAACAAAACTTATTAAATGAAAGAGAAAGCTGAACTCAAAGTAATTTATACATCTCTAATGGGTAAACATAAAAATTACTTTAAAATTAATTTGTTTTGAAGAATAATAATTTTTAAACCCAAATGAACTTTGCGTTATTTTGATAAAATACTACATAAAAAGCGAAAAAAAAAAGATAGTACCAAATGTTCAATTGAGAAACATTAAAATGCATTAAATTTCTAGTACTTTATAACTTTAAATTAATTCATTAAAGAAGAAAAATTATACGTATAAATGACAGTTAAAATTGATTCTAGAATCAATCAGCACAAAATATATTAATGCAAATACGTAAAAGTAATTGAATTTAAAGTCAAAAAAACATTTATCCTTTTAAAGGTAATTATCGAGGACTCTTAAAAATATTATTAAGATCACAAATCTATTTGTTGTTTCTAATAACTTGTGCATTAAATTTAACTTTTTAATTTTAAAGATAATTTAATACGTTATATATTGATACTAATTTTGCACAGAATAATTTAAAGGTAGAAATTATTGCCAAAAACCTTTTTGAAAATAAGGAGACTTTTGATTATGTATATAAAATGTGTGAAATAAATTAAATTTTCTCAATAATTTAAAAATAGTCTTGTGAATTAATTAGAAATAATTAAATAGAATATATAGATAGACAAGAAATAATTAATCTTGTGAATAATAATTCAATTGAAAGCTTTTCAAGAAGAAAACAATTGACACTACGTATAATATATTTTTAATTAATTTTTCCCACTGTACTGAGGATGAGGAACTATTTTATTGTGAATAAAGTGTTTATCTAGAAGTAACTCTAAAAGTATAAGCTCATTATAATTTAAGTTAGTCTCATATAAGATTTGTAAGATTTATTTTGAGTTTTAAAGAAAATTATTTATGAATATTATTTCAGTACAAAAATATATGTTTTTCTATAAATAAAACGTTTACTCCAATTGCTGCATTTATATACTTATTGGTATGTTGCATTTTAAAAGCATATTTGTAAAAAAAATTGTGCTTATTTTGAAGATTTATTTTTTAAAGAAAATTATCCTAATACTTTCTTAACTATCATAAAAAAATTATGAAGCATTTTGAAAGTTTTTAAACTAGAAAAGGACTTTAAAAGCTTTACTTTTGATTAAAAGAAAAGTTTTATAGAACGTCATTAAACTTTTTGGAATAGAACTATTAAGACTAAAAATTTGAACTTAATAAAGAACGTCTGAAATATTCTTTTTAATTTTGGAATGCCTCACTGCAACTTAAGATCAGTTTTAAAGAAAAAAGGTTTTTTTAAAGAAAAACAAACAAATTAATAAAAAAAAAATTAAAAAATAAATAAGTAAGTAAAATTTGACTTACGAATTTTGCCATTTTAGCTGAAGAAGGATTTGCTTGTCTCAGATTTAGACTGCAAAAGAGAGGATGCTTTTCTCCGGGCTCGAACCCTGCTTATATAGTCGACATCCATGGTCAAAACTCTCTTTGGAATTCGGTGTGAACTACGTCACAGATGTGTGTTTCTCTCTCTTCCCCACCCCTCCCTCTTCTACCTTCTTCGGAAGAATCCTTCGCATTGTCCTGATTTTTTTTTTTGTTTTAGAATGAATGCTGTTATTGGGTTGGGCAGCATCCGAAAGGTGTTAAAAATCCCCAAGGACACACTCTTTCTTTCTCTTGGGGAAAATTTTTTTATCTTTGATCTCATTCGAAGCGAAGATGGGATTCGCCAGGGCGTGGTTTTGATCAGGAATTACGTTACAAACATCCACTGATTGCTTAGTTCTTTTTCTCCCCCCCCCCTTTTATTACTCTTATCTAATTTGTTACGAACATGTGAGTCTTCATTAGAGAGTGGTTTTTCCGCATATGGAATTAATGTGGGGATTATAGAGAAGGGCTTTTTTTCTTGTTTTCGAGAATGGACGTGAGATGGAAAGTTATTGTGGGGATATCCACCTTTAATTTACGATAATAGTCTAAAAAATACCTTGGGCCCAGAAAGGGACGATGAACCATTTATTAGTTGATGAAAAAAATATTGCTTGGGTTATGTATGAGGGTAATGGCAACAGGGGGCGAATTTGTTGGGGCTGCATTTCTTACTCATAACACTTGATGTACAATAATAAAACTACAATGTCGCATCGAGAGCATGTTTTGAATTTTCAAACGAAAGGTAGTGTTGTGTTAAAGTTGCACTATAAAGCTGCATGTGGGCTATTGGTGACGGACCTCGTAATTTTGAACCATGTTCAAGTAACGAGGATGACACCTGAGCTGGTAAACCCTTCTTCTATCTTCTGCACACCAGTTGGTACTGAAATGAAATGGTCGTCACATTTGGGGACTTTCAAGTTTTTCTTCAAGGATCTGCAAAGGCTTAGTTGCCAATATGCAGCCCATTACAAATAATATATAATATGTTTCACGTTGTAAGCAATTGGAATTATGAATAAAATTTAATTCTTTGAATGATTAGTTTTAATCGATTAATTTTTATTAATTATAATTAAACTATCATATTGTTATCCAAAACAATCGTGTATAGAAAACATTTTCATCTCAATTGAGCGCTTTAAAATGTGAAAAAAAGTTTTTTAAAGTTTTGACAAGACATAGTTACAAAGTAAGTAGACATTAAAACCCATTAAATAAAATAGAGAAAGAGGATCAGTTTTAATATTTACTATCTGGTACATCCGTTCTTCACACGGGGGAATAAAAAAAAATTAAACAATACAGATTGGAGGATAAAGAAGTTTTTAATGGGTTAATTTTACGTGAATTGCAGATTAAACAAAAAAAAAAGAGAAAAAAAAGTAGCCTTTTGCATATCTCAGACGAACAAATATATATATATATATATATTTGTTAAATTTTAAGTCCGAATGTCTAATACCTGCTAAAAAGGATTTTTTTTTTTATAGCAACTTGTAACTCTCTTGTGGGTCAATTTTTGAAAACACCTTCCTAAGCTGACCTGTGCTCAGCAAAAGTAACACATTCTTACAAATTTGTGTAATGAACATTTAAAATAGTGTAAATAATTTATACCAGGATGTGTAATATGTTCATCTTACTTTCTATTGTATTTATTTTATGTTAAAATTATAATATTCGCAAGCAACGCCATTGAACGGTGCAGAAATTGATATGCGCTTCCTGGTGGGTAGCTGCAACAAAGAGAATAGCACAAAACTCTTCTCCACAAAAGTACATGTACAAGCCAGTTTTCATAGTGATCGGTTAAACAGTGTAAGAGTGGGAAGCGATTTCATTTTTACAAACATCCATTTATCTATATATATAAAGGAGAAAAGCGACTCACTGACTGACTGACTGACTAATCACGATATCCCAAAACTATTCAACCTACAGATTAGAAATTTGGTAGGCATGTTCCTTTCATGGAGTAGAGATCAGCTGAGAACGAATTTTTTGCGAAAATCGAATCGCAAGGGACATTACGGGGGGTTAAGGGGCGTTATAAATAACTGTTTCCATTTTTAAACTACTCGACATACAATCTTGAAATTGGGTAAGCAGATTCCTTGCATAGAGTAGAGATCAGCTACCAAATGAGTTTGGTGAAAATTGACCCCAAGTGGCGTTGCGGGGACTTAGGGGTTGTTATAGATAATTATTTCCATTTTTAAACTATGAGACACACAGTCTTTATATTTGATAAATAGATTCCTTTCATAGATTAGAAATCAGCTACGAGATGGGTTTTGGGAAAATAGCCCCCAAGTGGCGTTGCGGGGGATTAAGGTGCGTGATAGATAAATATTTTCGTTTTTAAACTACTTGACCTACCAGCTTGAAAATTGGTAGGCATTTTCTTTCATGGAGTAAATATCCGTTACAAAATGGGTTTTGGGAAAATTGATCCCCAAGGGGTGTTGCGGGGAGGTGTTAAGTTGAGATATAAACAATTATTCCGATAATTAACTATAAGACGTACAGTCTTTAAATTTGGTAAGCGGATTCCTCTCATAAGGTAGATATACGCTACAAAATGGGTTTCGTGAAAATCGAAACCCAAGTGGCGTTGCGGGGCTTAAGGGTGTTATAGATAATTTTTTTTCCATTTTTAATTTATTAGACGCACAGTCTTCAAATTTGGTAAGCAGATTCCTTTCATAGAGTACAGTTCCCCTCCAAAATGTTTTTTTTTGTGAAAACAGATCCTCAAGTGGCGTTGAGGGTCTCAAGGGGCGTTATAGATAATTATCTCCATTTTTAAACTATTAGACGTATTGTCTTGAAATTTGTTAAGCAGATTCCTTTCGTAGAGTAGGAATTTGAAGGAAATCATCTCTTGGGAAGCAAAGGTTTACTGGGGCGTATTGACAAAAAAATTCCTTCTTGTGAACTACAAGGTCTATAATAATGGAATTTGGTTTGCATGTTTCTTTTGTTAAATTAAAATCCGCTAAGAATGGTTATTTTGGAAATTGACTCTCAAAGGGATTATGGGGGTATTGATAGTAAAAATTTCGTTTTTTTTTCTGTTAGATTTAGACTTGAAATTTGGCTTGCATTATAATTTTCTAGAGTAGAGAACCACCGAAAATTGGTTTTGTGGGAATCCACTTGGTTATAGGGTTACGAAAGTGCAAACATCATTCTATACTTCAATTTTAGAGATTTTTACAAAATACAAAAATATAACATCTGCCCTTTTTTTTTATTAAGAGGTGACAGTTACAGGTATAAGTATATTTTTCAATATAATCGAATTCTTAATGCTAGGACTTAGATATCAACAATTTATAAATATATATATATAGTATACATCATGAAATACCCAGCGAAGCGGTGGGTAACGGCTAGTATATATATAGATTTATAATAACCCAATCCGCGTTACTGAAATTGCTAACGCTTTAAAATATTTTTTTTTTTTTTTTTGCGTTTGGTTACTTTATCTTTATTTGTATCATTTATTCAGACCAGTGATTCTCAATCTTCTTTTGTTGTTGTTCTTTTTTCGTGACCGTACACTTTAAACAATTACAAAATTTGGCACCACACTAACAATCAAATAAGTTTAAAAGAATTTTACTTGTCTTTAGAATAGTTTGTGATAATAATGTTCATAAAATAATACGTACGACAAAGACAACAAAATGCTTTTGAGCAATTAATTACAAATTAATTATAAGAATACCTTTAATGAGAAATTTGAGCTTGAGGATTATTGATAAATTCGTTTATATTGAAATGTAAAAAAGGATAATGCCACTCTCATTTTTCATCTACATTTAAAAGCCTCGATCTGTTTTCATTTTTGTATTTGTTAAGAAAAATAGAGAACATTAACGTCACCCTGTTCAGCTATACGAGGCTTTTGATGACGGACCTCGTCATTTTGAACCATGGTCAAGTGACGAGGACGACACCTGAGCTTACACCCCTCTCCTAACTACTACACAAACGGGAGTACGTTTGAGCCTTTACAAGTTTAATGTGCATAATCCTTCTCTGCAAGGTGAGTCTTCAGCGGTACCAGGCTCGAACTCATGACACGCCAGCCACGAGTCCGATACCTTAACCACTTGGCTACCGCGACACTTTGCATTTGTTAATTGAAAATCTTAATTCACCAGAATAAGGTGAAAAAATGAACTTTTTTTAAAGCTTTTTGAGGCTATTATGGGATAATTTCTTCTAATTTTAATCCAAAATGAATAAAATGACTCTCACGAATGTTTTGGAATTAAATCTCGATTATTACAGAGTGAAATTACTTCTTCCTCTTCATCAAAAATAAATTCATATACAGATATATCCGTTAGCACAAATAGATTACGAACTCCCCAATCAATTTTTTTATATCTAAATTTTTAAAGAGTAATGAATAAAGCTTTAAAAAAATTTTCGGCATAGTGGTTGAAAATCACTGATTTAGGCTCTTCCTACCAACTTCTGAGAAACTCCGTGGCACTGAAATCAGGAAACACCAATACAGACGACGTTGTTGTCGTGTATGACAAAGTGCAAAGGTGTATATAACAAAATAAAGATGGTGTCGAATATTGCCAAAGGCGTGAATCACTGCCGTGGCAACATCCATGGCACGATCCGAGTATAGAATGTCCATGCTGCAGTCATTATCTATTTTAAAAAGCGCACCAACAATGGAAGGACAGCTAAAAAGGTGTTTGCGATCCAGTTGCGTGCTGCATTCCACATATGATCTGGAACCATCGGGAAGGATCTCCGTGCCCTTAAAATGCTTTGTCCTTAGTCTGGTTATAGTTGTTGTAAGTTCTCGGCTATAATTAAGTTCTGGCAGCGATGAATTTTTTCGTGGTTGGAGCAGAGCTTTTGTTTGGCGACTGCGTTAGCATTAAGGACATAGTCGAAAGAAGTCACGGTTCAAGTGTTCTGGCTTCATTGGCAAAAAATCAGCCATCTCGTTCCCTCGATGTCAACATGGTCGGAATCCACTGGAGGGTGCATGATTTGCCCAATGGAAATAAAAGAGAGTTGATTTCTTAGAGATGATGTTGCCAAATATAAATTTCGGAACAATTTTCGTGACTTACTTCTTCGGACAACCTTGTGAACGGATTAGTCGTGACAAGCATGATCATGTCCAAAATGCATTAGTTATGCCCTACGTGAGTGATTAATACACTTGAAGCAACACCAGGGTTTATTGCTGCAACCCCCGTTAAGTGACGATGACGACATTTGAGACGACACCCCATTTCCATATCACGCCAACATGAGGACGGAGCTCTGCAGATTTAACATGCATCAGCCCTCTCTACACGGCGTGTCTTCATTGGTACCAGGACTCGAACCCACGACCAGACAACGCCCGCAACGAGTCTGAGACCCTGATCACTAGGCTACCGTGGCGAAATCCCCGTTCGAGTCCTTGTTCCACTAAAGTTCCGCCATGTGACGTACGTCAAATCTACCGAAGCTCAAGTAC
>BMAO01025863.1:0-14793 GCA_019973975.1 Trichonephila clavata | reverse complement strand
TTATATATAAATATATTTATACATAAAATAAATGGAAATAAAGTGACACCAGGAAAAAATATACAGAATTCTCACTCTGAAGTTTAACATGTAAAAATATATATTACATATTTAAAATATTATTACATCAACAAGTTACCAAAGTTTGTCATGAATAAATTGAGTTCCATTCTAATAAAAAAAACCACAGTTTCTACTACTTATGAGGAAGTTAATTAACTAATTATAACATTGTTTTACCAAGACAATTCTAAATTTCAATAAACTTTTTCAGTTCCCCAAATCATACTTGGCAAAATATAAAATTACATTAAAGTTTGTCAAAGAAATGCTAAGTCAGTACTCATACCATCCCAAAATTTGGAGCTTATGTATTAAACTGCGAAATAAATTCACCAACAAAAAACATCAAGAACTTTAAAAAATTATATTATTGTTACTGCGTTCAAACATGAGCAGGAACAGTTCCCACTATAGGCTGTATATTGCAACAACATTCCACAGAATCAAATGTGTGTACATAAAGCCATATTTGGTTTCATAATCTTAATTCTTGAAAAATACCATATAATTTATCCAAGTATTCTTCGTTGGTCAATATTTGTAATTAACTCAATGGAACAAATTTATTCAGGATTAAGAAGCAGGATAATGTCAATATACATGACTCTTTTAGATTTATATTTATGTAAAAATAAATCTAATGATATATATAAAACAAGTAATCTATAATTATAATTCTACAAATTTTGCTAATACAAATAAATACATATTTGTTATACATAGTAAAAAAATTTATACTACAGTCAAACTCTGAAAAAACAATGTGTAATAAGATACCATACAAATATATTAAAATTTTTATTTTTTGTAAAAGAATTATGGATTTAAAAATGACTTATTTGATCATGTAAGAGTGAGCAGGATTTTTATATTCAATATATGGACACCAATTTATATTCTATTATACACACAATTTAATTAGAAAATTTAATGCTTTAATTATAACCATATTTGGAATTCAATTCACAATAAATTATATCTTATGCCTAAAATAGTGCATTGAATAAAGAGTTTCAAAATGTCCCACAATTTTTTTTACATGTAATTTTACAAATGGTAAATGATAATTTTGATTTCTAATGTTTGAAAGTGGTACTTGATTCATCATCATGTATAAACATTAATGCAGCTGTAGTAAATTAAATTATTTTTCCATTTCTGTAGTGAATTGAAATTTTTTCCCCCTGTAATATTCTAAAATTATTAAGTGAAATAAGTTATATATATGTATTTGTTTTCGATATGGCATATGTGTATGATTACTTATCAGATTCTTGTACTCTAATTTTAGATAGTTAAATACTGAGGTACCTTTGTTAACTACTATGGAGATGTGTAAAATAAGTAAAATTTAAGTTAACTAAACATTATATGTTCTCCATATAACTTAATTTAAAATAAACACAAATATGCTTTGAAGTATTTAAATTCTTGTAGAGAAGTCTACATCTATCAAAAATCCTTTCAGAAGAGGTTTCTTTTGTTAAGACAAAAATAGTGAGAATGGAGCTCAGTTTTAGTTGGCGAGAGTATTCGTATAATTTATGAAAGAATAAAAAACAAAATGTTGCTTCTAAATATCTTACTAAGAATTATTTTAATGCTTCTGTTTGGAAATGTTAAAATTAAAGTACTGAAAATTTTTATGAATGTGTTTGTATGTGTACATAGAATAATTAAATTGTAGAAGTGAAATATTATTTTAAGTGCTTTCTTACGTTATGTTCGTTAAAGGGTCATGAAAGTTACATAACATACATGTTATAAAAAAAACACTGTCAACATTGTGTAAACTTTCAAATGGTAAAGCCCCTTCAAAATATTTATATTGCTTTATTCGTGAAATAGCTCTTTCTACAGTAACTCTCTTGTTGGATAATTTGCTATTTCTAACAGTTTCCGAAGCATGAAATTGGATTTTGTTTTTTAAAAAAAGAGGGCATTTTAATTTACATCCTACTTTGGCTAACTCTGCTTCAATTAAGAAACCTTTATCAGCCATTACAACATCATTTGGTTCAAGATGATCCATCAGTTTACTTCGGAGGAAAAGTTCCTTGTCCGAAATGCTGCCACAATGTAAATGCGATACAAAGCAAATCGCCCCTGAAGGCATAATACCTATCATGCCTTTCAAGGTATTGCAATTTTTATAATAGCTAAATGTCATTTGTTGCTGTAAAGGACAGCTGGGTTTTTGAATGGGAATTCTGTGCAGTCAATTATCACCCTACAATTTTTGTTCTCTACCAAAAAAGGTTTTGGCATTGTTTCCAAAACAGTCTTCTTTGTTGGGAAAGTGTCTAATGATTTAAATTTTTCATAAAGAACTGTTGTAACGAGATTAAAAATTCGAGATATTGTTGCTATGGATAGTTCAAATAAAATTTCTAATAATCTATTGGACATACCTGTCCTTAATTTTACCAGAAACAAAAAACATATCGATGGGTTTCAAAATAATATTTTGGGTAGACATTAAGGAATTTTCAATGTTTAAAACATTATATACACTAAAAATCTCTTGCAATGAAACCCTGTTAAGGTTTCATATGCAAATTGTTTGTTATATTATTTGCGATGAATTTATTTTTCTTAACAATAGCCTTCTGCTTCTCTAATTCCTTTTTGTAAAAGGCAAGCTCATCCAGGAAGGAATGGAACGTGCTTGCCTTAATCAGAACATAGCGTTCACCATCCCTGTATGAAATTTATTTTGTAAATTTTACATAATTATGCATGTATATGTAACTACTTATGAATTTTAAACTTATAAAGACGTAAAATAAAAATTACATGAAATTTAAAATGTCAGTTGTAAAATAATATAATTGATATTTAGAAATTTTCTTTTATCATAAATATTTTTTTAATATTGGGAAAAGTTAATGAAATCAGTATTTTAAGAATATAGATAGATACTTACTTCTCAATTTCTATATGATCATGCACATTGGCATAGGTATTGGATTGATTTATTTCCTCATTTCTGCAAAAATGAAATAGGAATCGCACAATTATCAAAATATTGTATGTTCTTCACCATCCAGCATTATAAATTAATGAATGCATATTTATTAAAGTACATATGAACTTCATTAATTTACTTGTATTTGTAACTTGTAATGAATTTTGCTGAGCCAATCCAGTTTCAAATTCTTATCTATCATACTTGTTAAATCAGTGTAAATAATTATATAAAGAGATAGAGAAAAAAATGTAGGTTAGATCAACTGCATACTTACTCATCATTTACAAAACATTCAGAGTAGGTCCCAGAAGTACAACACTGATTTGTTTCTTCGTGTCTGCAAAATTGAAATGCTTTTTAAGTCGACACATTTTTCAACATACAGTACAATAAAAATTCTAATGACTCTAGCATAGAAAAGTTATAGATATATATACGTTTGAAATTTTGTTCCAATAAAATTTAACAAAACAATGAATTTTGCTGAGCCAATCCAGTTTCAAATTCTTATCTATCATACTTGTTAAATCAGTGTAAATAATTATATAAAGAGATAAGAGAAAAATGTAGGTTAGATCAACTGCATACTTACTCATCATTTACAAAACATTCAGAGTAGGTCCCAGAAGTACAACCCTGATTTGTTTCTTCGTGTCTGCAAAATTGAAATGCTTTTTAAGTCGACACATTTTTCAACATACAGTACAATAAAAATTCTAATGACTCTAGCATAGAAAAGTAATAGATATATATTAAGTTTGAAATTTTGTTCCAATAAAATTTAACAAAACAATGAATTTTGCTGAGCCAATTCAGTTTCAAATTTTTATCAATCATGCTTATTAAATTAGTGAAAGTAATTATATAAAGAGAAAAGACAAAATGTAGGTGAGATCAACTACATACTTACTCATCAGTTACAAAACATTTAGAATAGGTCCGAGAAGTAGTACCCTTATTCGTTTCTTCATGTCTGCAAAATTGAAATGCTTTGAAGTCAACACATTTTTCAACATACAGTACAATAAAATTTCAAATGCCTTCAGCATAGAAAACATTATAAATAAAAAAAAAAAACATTATACACATAGTTAGGAAATGAATGCACAAAATTATGATGACATTTTATATATTTCAATAAATTAAAATTTGTTTTATATTGCTACTAAATGGATGGCAAAATTTAAGATTGAGATTTTATTCCAATAAAATTTAACAGAACAAATTTCTTTACAAAGACAGTTCAGTTTCAAATTTTTGTCTATAGTTATTGTAAAATTGTCAAAAATAATCTTAAAGTAACAAAAACGAGTAATATTTAAAAAAATTAAATCAATTCCTTCTTAGGTCAGCAAAGAAATAGTTCATTTTAGTTGCTTTTTATTAAATAGTTACAATTAATATAAATATGTGTATACATATGACAGAATCAGAATATTAAGTGGCAATTAATTTATATATTTTTTTTCATTAAAGTATTGTATTGCTATCCAAAACAATCATGTAGAATGTTTTAAAACCTGAGGGAAAAAAACCTTTGGAAGTTTTGACACAAGTCGCCAAAATGGTCGCTATGTCGCCAAAAATAATGCCAACATGGATGTATTTATAATTCTTAGAATAATTGGTTTTAATCAATTTTTATTAATTATTGTTTTGTTATTGTATTGTCATCCAAAATAAGTGCGTATATAAAATTTCAGCTCAATCGTTCGCTTTAAAATGTACTTTTCTAACAATTGAAAATTTAAACAAGATAAATAAATATGGAGAAAGTGTGAAGTATTCGTAGGAATTGGAAAAAAATAACGTAGGTAATCAAATAATAGGTCACATAAGTGGTACCCTGATCTGTGTATGTTTGTAAAATTAAAATTCTTCGAATTCGAAATGCTCAGAAAATATTCCAGATTCTTTAAGACTTTGAATGTCATCGGCGCATTTGATAAAAACAAAATATTGAAAAGGAAACAAAAGTACTTACATTTCAGTAGAAATTTCTTTTTGAACATCTTTTAATTTCTGTGATACTGAAGATTTATTCCTTCTCTGGGTAGATGGTGGTTCTGAAAAAGAGAATTTTGTGGGAACTGAATTTGGTTTCAGTTGCCTTCTGTTGGTGAAAGGCTGATACATAAAGCATGCTTCTTCAAAATGATCGGAACACACTGATGAATGGTTAGAGGGCTTGAAATTAATTCTATCCAAGTTTTTTAACCACTTTTTAAATAAATATGGATTCTTTAGTGGAAACCGAAAAAAGCTTTTTTTCCTGCAGTTAGATTTTTCTTTTGCATTAAAGCAATTTACTACGCTACAGTATTTCATTTTGGAATGAGAAAAGATGCAAATCCGAAAATGGCGCCGAAATACTCAGTCGAATCAAACACGTGGCTATTTGTTTTGTATATCATCACGTGATTATGACGTCAGGTGTATCGAGTCCATTGAGCGTAAGGATCGCAAGTTTAGCCTTGGTGAAGTCTAATAAGACTTGCTGGTATGTGCAAAGTGGATTTAGAGTCAAGCGCAAACGAAACAGAGTTTTTGAATTAAAATCTTTTGAAATACTAAGTTTAACAATATGAAAAAGGCTGGTGGGTTGATGGCTACTAGAGTGGACCCCACGTGGATATACCTTTACAAGATCCAGCTAAAGGATTTAGCTTCTTCTCTGATACTAAAGTGAGAAAACAAAACAAAAACTAAGATTCCTTCCCTGAAACGGTAGCGAAGAGACACCACCAAGCGCGCTGATTGGTCAAACTAAATAGCGAGCGCTTCCCCAACTTCCTGTTACGCATTTCCGTCCCTTTTCACGAAATCACTCCCACAAATCTTCAGCAACCGAGAGGAAAGATGTTACACATAGAAAAAAAACAGTAGTTTCAACGATTTCTCGAATTAACATTTTAAAATTTTTTATCTCAAAATCAGATAAAAAAAACACCTAGTGTTTATGTCCACAGAGTTAAATTTCAAGTTTTTTTGATAAACAAGGAATTATTATCATTTACGAAGGTAAATTATATTATTTTTATAAATACAATACATAAATGTCAAATTACACAATTTTAATTTTTGCCGGTACTAAGTAAAGTAATTATTAATAATTATGAAAAAATTCACACATATTTGTTTTATCAATGCAGAATATCTAGTCAACATTAAAGCAGAATGTAATCTAGAAATTTCATAACCTTACTATCCTAAATCTATTATTATTTATTACCCTAATTTCTGAAGGAGATAATCTCTCATATGTTGCGAAATAATCATATGCCTAGCTAAGTTTTCCTCCCAGTGGCGTAACGTACACCCTCGCATCGCGGGGCGGGGGGGGGCAGGGTTCAGGCGGGCCCAAAGCCTGACTGCCACCAAGTACCTATCCTTTGTAAAATCCAACTTGGGGACCCCAAACCTGACTTTGCAGGGAGGCCCGAATGTTCTCGGTTACGCCACTGTTTCCTCCATTAAATTTATTCAGAGCTGCTCATGTGTCATCCTCGTCACTTGACCATGGTTCAAAATTAACTCTCAATCACTGTCATGTATTATATCTAGGTACTAGAGTATTATTGAATTTTGTGTGGATAGAAGGCGAAAATAATGAGCAAAATTTAGAAAAGTTAATGTACTTAACTCTGTTCCAATCATATGTTTTTCTAAATTTGTGAGGAATAAAAGTTAAATGGAATTTTTTATTTGCCATATGAAATTATGAAGTGAGTGAGTGAGTGAATAATAACGTCGCACTGTTCAACTAAATAAGGGCTTTTGGCGACGGACCTCGTCATTTTGAACCCTGGTTAGATGACGAGGACGACACCTGAACTGGCATCCCTCCCCTAACAACAGCGACACACCAACTGGAGGACGTTTGAGCTCTCGACAGATTTAACATGTATCGCTTCCCTACACGGCGGGTCTTCAGTGGTACTAGGCTCGAACTCCTGACACGCCAGCCCAGAGCCATTTTTAACCTCCCTGATGACCTAGGCACTTAAAATTGTTGCGCTCCCCTCCACTATTTCAGAGAACCCCCTTCCCTTGCCAGTTATAGTTCGGGAGGATTTTCCTTTACTCTTTCCCTTTCTTTGACTTCTTAATGGAGAGTCCTTCGATTATGTACCGCCTATGGACCCATCGTGTCCCGGACTGGGAACCGGCAGCCGTAAGAAAAGATAGTGACATGGTTTGGTCACTCTGGTTCATCTTTTACCTTTTAGCATCACGGACCTCCCCCTCCCCCCCCCCCATCTTTTGAAAATAAGCCAAGTAAATTAATAAAATCGCATGAAATTACAGTATAAAGTATTGATTATTGTATGAACTTATTAATTATTTACTTTTTAACTTGTTTATCATTCAACTTGTTAATTATCTTACTATCTTTTACCTTTAGACATCCTGACAGTTGAGTCACAGTCACTGTACTAGTGCAACAAAGGTTTTTTTTCAAGTTTTCATCATTGAAAAAACTTTAATGATATCATTATAATCAATTTCCATTGTTATAACGTTTTGAGTGCATAGTAACATTTAATTATTAAGTTTTTCATTTTCCTTAGTATTTCTCATGTTCGTCTTAATTCTCTTGGTGACTGCTTACGTTGAAAATGTCATTTTTCGACTACATAAGCCAATTTTTTTTTATTACAATATCTTATAGTTTGAACATTTTTCTTTCCAAAACAGATTTTCTTTTTCCTTTACGCGAAATAGAAATAAAGTTATAGTAGTTTTAAAAAACACCACTCTCTGCAAAAGGGAACCGGAAGTACATTTCGAAACCGTAAGTTGAGGAAAAATTGCAATTTTTAACTCAAATTCTACAGTTTTCTCTAACTTATTTTGTTTACAAAACATATTTCCGTAATTTTTCTAGTGTTTCAGCACTATTCTACTCTGCAGAAGCGTGGCTACTCTTCTCACAATGGTTGTGTCAGTTGCATATCCATTGACAAAGAAAGGTTTTGAGCATCGAAATAAGTCACATTTTTGTAGAATATGTTCAAAGCAGGCTAAAGTTTCAGGTGCTGCTCCTAATGCACATGTTTGTTGCAATCATAAGGGTTCTTCTTCAAGCATGGAGACTGTCGGAGCATATTGCATATTTGAGCGAACAGAGAATCTTCGTATAAATTACAGTACACTGATTACTGTGGTGATGGTGATTCAAAAGCATATGAACCCATAAAAAAATATGTACGCTCGTAATACAGTTAATAAACTAGAATATATTGGTCACGTGCAGAAAAGAGTTGGGAGTCATCTCAGAAAGTTTAAAAAAAGTCAGTGAAAGGATTGGGAGGAAAATGAAAATTGATAGACAATTTTATTGACAAATTGCAAAATTATTACGAAATAGCAATTCACAGTAACACAAAAAATTAGTAAACATACAAAGTGCAGTTATTGCTGCCTTTCATCACTGCTGTTCCAGTACCGAAAAGCCTAAGCATGGTCAATGCCCAGCGGGAACCGATAGTTGGCGCAAATTTCAAAAAGCAAAAGCACTTAATAAAATATTCACCACCAAAACCCATAGACTCCCACAAAATATTATAAATATTGTTAAGCCAAACTACTTAAAACTACATGATCAAAAACTTTTAGAAAAGTATTTACATGGAATGGCTCAGAATGTCAATGAGAGTTTCAATGGTCTTCTGTGGAACATAGTTCCAAAATGAAACTTTGTTGAACTCAAAACTTTGCAATTAGGGGCATATATACAGCAGTTTTACAATTTAATGAAAGTGCTAGTGGCTTATTGAAAGTGATAAATAAGCTGGGGTTAAATGTTGGTTGCTATATGATACGCGCATATGATACCCATGATTTGACTGGTTAAAATTGGCTTGTTTTTGAAACAAATTACACAATTACGCACGATTTGTCTACACTGATTTCCTCCGTTAATCGGTCAAAATTGCTGTCTTACGAGATGAAGTAGAGTATTTGGTCCTACGCATAAGAATTTTTTATGAAAATGATCTAATATTAAAAGGGTAAGTTTATGGCCTTTTGGCAATATTATAGGATGTTTAACATTCTCGCTTAATTCAGAATTAATTAATCTACCTCCAACTCGCAAAATCTGATTTTCATCTAAAAAAGGGTTTAGAGATTTTAATTTACTTTGCGGTAGTATGTTGTTACCCAATTTTAATGCCTTCAGTTCCGCGGTTAATTCCTGAGTTTGAGCCTGTCGCACTAAAAACATCATGAGCATGATTTAGTTCTCTACTCGTTAAAAAAATGTCTGCTACATTCTTTTATTGCAAAAACTTCCGCATGAATCTAAACAAAAAACATAAAATTCTAATTAATTTCATATAGTTATTAGAAAGTTTATACAAGTCATCAAAAGAGTCACTGTTGATTGGACAAAAGTGTTCATAATAGGCTTTAGTTCTTTTATATAAACAGGATCAGTGTTTGAACATTCCCAATTATTTGTAAAGTCAACATCACTTTGAAGTTAATCTGGACCAGACCACCAAATGTTATTTCTGATCAGATCATCAACAGACAAACCTCTTGATAGTGGGTCAGCTGGGTTGTCCTTCGAGTTGATGTGATACGATTCAAATCTGCTTGAGAGATCCGTTATTTGAATTACTCTATTCGCAACGAAACATTTTAAGTGATGAGGTTAGGTTCTTATCCATGATAGCACAATAGTGGAATCTGTGTACAGGTACACTGCATCGATAGTCATTAGCATTGCCTCTAGAACCTTGTTCACAAGTTTCGACAGTAATACAGCTCCTAAAAGTTCTAAGCGTGGTAGTGGTAACACATTTTACAGGTGCTACTCTCGATTCGCTGCATAACAACTGGTACTAAGATTGCCCAAAACAATCTTTACAACGAATGTAGACACAAGCTCCATATGCTTGTTCCGATGAATCCGAAAATCCATGGATTTCTACGAAGGTATTATTCCTTTGAATGATGCAACGAGAAATGTTCAAGTGCTCGATATTCTGCAAATTACGAACGAAGTTTTCAAATTCATTTTTTTCCTTGTCAGGAACTACTGTATCCCAAGAAAGTCCTAGCAACCATAATTTCTGCATGAATACTTTAGCTTTTACTATGATAGGACCAACTAGACCTAAAGGATCATACAGCTTAGCGATAATTGACAACATTGTTCTTTTCGTAAAGGTTGAGGGAACATCCTTGTAATATAATGTAAAATGAAAGCTGTCGCTTGCAGGATTCCAAGACAATCCTAATGCTTTCACTGATGCATGATCATCATTTCCCACTATATATTCTTGATAATCAGTTGTTACTTTCGAAATGAGGTGACGACTATTAGAACACCACTTGTATAGATGCATTCCACCAGCATTCATCATTCCTATTAATTGCTGCTGAATCTCAATGGCTGTTTCCAAAAATGGCGCACCACTAAGAACATTATCGACATAAAAATCATTTTTGACGATAGGTGATGCTAAAGGAAAATTTTGTTTTTCATCTTCTGACCACTGAAGAAGGATTCGAGTGGCCAGAAATGGAGCCCAGGTAGTACCATAAGTCACTGTTATTAAGTGATAAGTTTTTATAGGAGAATCAGCAGAAGTTTTCAAAACAATTCTTAACATATCTTGTTACGAAGGATGAATCTTCGCCTGTCTGTACATCTTTTTCACATCAGCTGAAAATGCAATTATGTGCTTACGAAATCTAAGAAGTGTACACCACACTTCATTTTGAACAGTTCCACCTTTCAGTAAAGTATCATTCAACGAGATACCATTCGAAGTTTTGGCGGACGCATTAAAGACTACTCGTAACTTCGTTGTACTTTGTCAAGTCTTAGTACAGCTTGATGAGGAATATAGTAATGAGGATTTGGAAGAATATCTTCCCTAACTTCCTCCATATGACCTAGGTTTTATATACATCTAAAAAATCATTGTACAATTTTTAACATTTGGGCTTCTATTTAATCGAATTAAAGAGCTTTTAACCGCGAGATTTTTAGATGAACCGAGTTGAACTTTGTCTTTTATTATGGGCATCTGGACGATATATCGACCATTACTATCTCTAATGTGCGTAGCATCAAAATATTCCATGCAATATTTCAATTCATCATCGACAAGTGTTTTTTCTAGCAAAGCTTCAATTTCCCAGAACGATATTAATGTGCCATCTAAGCGAGTGTCTGCAACAGATAAATGACAAATAATTTTATTAGAACAATTTTCCACATTACCAGTAACTAAATATCCAAAATATGTGTTTTGGAGCAATAATTCTTTACTTATTTTAATTTGATTCTATTTTAAAATTTCAAAGAGGGTCTTTGCACCGAGCAAAATATCAATTTTGAAGGTTCGAAAAACTGAGGTATGCTAATGTAATTCAGTTAGGCAATTGTATATTAGTAATATCTACTTGCTGAGATGGGCGTTTAAATCTGTAATTTTAGGAACTACTAAAAATTCAATACCCATCACGAACTCGTTATTTTTGCTTGATAGCACTGTGTTTTGTTAACCAACAGTTACTATAGCATCATTTAATCCTCCAACTGGAATATTAATTTTATTTAATCCCAAAAAGGTTGCGCAATTATTTGTGATAAATGACGTTTGCGATGCCGAGTCTAATATTGCTTTTATATTCACCACAACCATCTCTAATATAAACAAATGCGGTACTAAGGAGAACGTGAGTTTGTTTTGACTGGGTAACGAAATTCTGAATCGTTTCCCCGCTGTTCAGAGTCATACTTTCACCCATTGCGAAATGCGTCGTTGGAGGGCGGGGAAGCAACATCTACGAATGCAGAATGATTTACAAGAGACGATTGATTTCTCTTTTCCGTTATGGGTTGTATATTATTTCGATGCAATAAGGAATGATGTTTGCGATTACAAAATGAGCATTTCGATTTTGATGTTCAATTAATCAGTTTATGTGCTGGATTCAAACAATTCAGGCACAGGTTTTTTTGAATTACCACAAATCAAAACGTTCAGT
Source organism: Trichonephila clavata (assembly GCA_019973975.1). Taxonomy (NCBI): domain Eukaryota; kingdom Metazoa; phylum Arthropoda; class Arachnida; order Araneae; family Nephilidae; genus Trichonephila; species Trichonephila clavata. Next base: position 2,747 of record BMAO01025863.1, on the reverse strand, counting down.
TACTTCCATTTTTAAGAACACTTGACATTTATACAAAGAATGATTTTCTTCACAAATCATACAATATTGAGAGGTAGATTTTATTAAAAAGTTTTTTGACTTGTAGCATGGAAAATTGCTTTTTCCGTTACTATTTGGGTTTGGAGTCAAAACACACGTGATTTAAGTTTTCTAAAATTTGATACCTTTTTTCCAAAAAAATTTTAAAATGTGTCCCAAGTAGGCACACCATGCGCGTCAACGGTTAATTGAAACTGCCTATGAGTTTCTTTGTCTAATTTTGCACAAATTAGATGCATCAACAAAATATCAACTAAGTTATTACGTTTAAATTGTAATGCCTCTAAAGAGCGAATATTCCTTTACCAGGTATCTATTAATAGACAAAGTTTGGCAGGGTTTTCTTTCAATAATAGTTTTTAATTTATTATGCTTTGGATGTGACTATCCACTATGAGTTTAGCATTTTCTTAGCGAAGGGTTAGAGCTATTCGGTGACTGCACTTGCTTTGCAGCACCTTTAAGCGACGCATTTAAATAAAACAATTTTTGAGTGTCCGATAGCTTGGGATTATTTTGAATTAAATTATGAAACTGATTTTTAAATGAACTCCAATTGCTAAATTGTCGATCGAACTGTGGTAGTGGAATTTCAGGAAGCCGAACATTATTAGCATGCTCTGAACTATTATTATCTTTAAATTTATTAACTTCAGTACATTTATAAAGTAATAATTTTCCACTAACCTGGAAATCTTGAATGTCTTCAACTATTTTGTTTAGTATGGGTTCAATATCCTTAAACTCATCATCATTGTCGATTTCGAAATAGGCTTGCTTGATGTCTCCAAACTTTTCTTTTATGCCATGTAACGAGTCCAACACTGTGCGAAGTTCAAATTCCGATAGGTTATCTAACGGTTCCACGATAGTTTTGTTAATTGGGCAAGTATGTTGCCTCTTTACGATTTAAAGTTTTAATCGAAAAACATATCTAACTACTAGTTTTAGATGACTCAAATGCTAGCCTTTTTCCGACTTTGGCGTGGCCAAAAAATGTGGCGAAAGAGGGAGAGAGGTGTACGAAAAAATTCAAGAACGACAAATAGCTGCGATCCCAATCCAAGGTTTATTATGGGGACGTTGACCCCGCTGTTGATGAAAAAAGCGACCCTCTCTCCTACACAACAATAAGTAGACTGCGTCTAGGGGGCTTCTACATTAACCCCTTCGAAATATTGGCGCTCCCAGCAAAGCTAAGCTCGCCGTCGTCCCTGAATGGAAGGCTTCTTACCGACAAAAATTTCCCAACAAAGACAACTCTCGTAAGGAGATCTCGCCAATTCTTCACCTCTTTGTCATATTGACTTTGAACTGCATTCTGGACTGTGTTGGTCCCTTTTCTAAACAAAAAAGTCAATACATTTGCCGTATGGTCGTCTGACCTCTCATGCTGCGAAATAAGCGCGATAGAATTCTTCCAGCCAGTTTCCTAAAACTCCACGTTTTTTCCCAGGCTAAAGGATGATGATGATGAATGCCTAAAGAAACCAAGCTCAACCGTAGAGGGCTTAGAGCTACAATCCGATTCCTCAGAAACAACCACCCTTATGTTCAGTCTTTATTGTAAAAAATCAACGCTTACACACACATTTTATACAGTTCCAACTTTCTTACAAATATTTAATTAAATTATACTAAAGAAATGCACCATAAAGACCAAAAGAAAAAAAAGACAGGAAGCATAAATAATAATAATATTAAAAAAATGTTTCTTTGGAATCAAATTTTCAGTTGACGTCCCACTTCCTGTTGATATCCCCTTCTATTTGGTCCTTTCAGTTTAAAGAAAAAGAAATGATTCACAGCACCGGAAGGAAGATTAATTTTTTTGAGATCTCCTCCCCCATTTTTTTTTTAAGAAACACAAAGGCAGAAAGCAGCAGTGAAAAATAAAAGTGAGAAAAAAGGGGGGGGGGGGAGAGAATTATTAAATTTTATTAGAGATATCTTTTTTTTTTTGCTATAAAAAATTTTATCTCAAAGTATACTAATATTGTTAACCAAGAGTTAAACCAGGAAGCTGCAAAATATTGTGTGAGAAATATAAATAGGGATGAAAAATTAAAAAGAAAAAAAGAGGATGAAAAAATGCAGGAAACATTGGGGAAGAAAAGGGACAAAAATCCACTTGTGTGTGACCGCATAAGAGTACCGACCAATCCCACCTAAGGAATTTGATCCCGGATTGTAGAGGCTATATATATTATATATATACACACATAACATATATATTTAGTTTAGAGTGAATGGAAGGATTTTTGAAGGCAATAGAAACGAACTACCTGGCTTTTCGTTTTTGAATAGAGGAGCCAGTCCCTCTTATACTTCTCTCCACTCGGTAGCTCACCAAAAAATAATTTTGTCGAAAGTTTGCTCTTAATTTTGATGCCTTCATAATAATGTTCAAAATTAGAGAAAACCTGCTTCTAATTCTTGAATCACTAGCAATTACTAAACTTGTTTTTAATTGAATATTGATAAATTAATTATCAAATACTATGTGCAGCCTAATGCATTTATAAGTAGTATGTATTATATCAGTGGGATGTGTATTTCATTTTTCATTATATAAGAATGTATTTTACTTCGCTCTTAATATAAATTGTAAATTATTTTAAAACTTTTATTTACGAATTTTCGCGATATGCTCACGCTTCCCAAGTAGGGATATCACGCCCTCTTAA
>BMAO01025862.1:0-55024 GCA_019973975.1 Trichonephila clavata | reverse complement strand
TCATCCGTCTAATTATCACAATGAGTAACTCCACAAAATATCGAAATAAAACTTTTAATAAGTCCATTTTGTTCATCTAGCTTGCAAATCTAAAAATTGTAAAATTTCCTTGTTCATTTTTACTATTAGGTTCATATTTGCTTTAAAAAATTCCCGTGCTTAGTAAAAATAGACAGTCTTTTTACTTGCTCTTGCTAAGTTCATCCAGAAGGAATTATGCATTCTGATAATTATATATAGGCCGGCTATATTTCCTTTTATGTATATTGAGTTTTTGTAATTTCAAAGCAATCCTCAAACACGCAATTTTTATATGTAACATTTCAAAAGAAATACCAGTGAATATAGGAATATGAGTACAGGAATTGAAATGTAGTACATGATTCATACCAAAAAAATAAATTCATTAAAAAAAGGAAATAATAAAAAATTATGCTGATCTCTAGAGGATACCGAAAAGTCAGATAACAATATAAAAGATCAGTAATTGCTTTTAAGTAAAAAAGTGTAACGGATTTAACTTTTTTGCTTAATACTAAGCAAAAACAATATTAAATAGTCATATTATAAGCTATCATTGCTTAAAATAAGAATAAAATGTCTCCTTATTTTAAATCCATTAGTTTTAACATACATATACTAAAACAAACTAATAATCGTGTATCAAATTTCATAAATTGTACGATTTAAAGTTTAACACAACGAAATAAATATTAAATAATTAGAATGCATATTGTAGAATACATACATAATGTAGAATACATATTGAAGAATAAATTTATTTAATTTGGGAGATAAAGTCAATACAACTCCGAATAAAGTCTGCCAAATGAAATATTTTAACAATACTTCCACTAATATATTTTAAAGAATACATTTATTTCAAAAAGGAAAAGAAAAAGTCGACATAACTTCGAATCAAATTTATTAAATCAAATATTTTAACAATACCTCTAAATACATTCTAAAAAGGTCATTGTACATTTGAAAAGGAACAGAAGAGATACATTTTAAACAACAATTTAATAAAGATACAATTCGAACTAAAATGGTAAGAAAACGTTTAAACGTTCTATTTTTAATTTATCTTGAAAAAAAAGAAGATAATCGAATTTCAAAAGAAAATAAAAACACAAACTCTAATAAAATAAAGTCCTACTTAATCATCTTTAATGTCACTTCAGAACAACTTTTTCTTTTCTCCCGGAAATTAGAGATAATTATAGTCTTCTGAGAAAACAACAATGCCTTTGGAGATATTAATAATAAATGATTAAATATAAGATTTTGATGATACTCATAATTGAATAATTACATAGATGTGGTTTATTATGCATTCTACGATGTCTATTTTTATTTGTTGAATAATTAGTCGTAAATCGCAGCTATTAAGTTAATAATTTAAAAATAGAAAATAAAAAAAAAAGTTCTGGTTTTTGCTATAAGGAATTAATCTCATTGAATATATATGTAATAATTAAATAAATTAATTCTCTTGATACGTCAAAAATTGATAGAAATTTAATTCGCCATAGAAATAAATTTAAATTATTGTATCTTTGAATGAGTTACTTTTCAATCCTTTTTCTCTTTTATTCGAATTATTATTTGACACTAAAATTTAAATGATGTGGATTAAGTTTTATATGTAATCGACGCTGCCACATTTGTGTCAAAATATTTGCTCAAAATATTGTTTAAAAATAATTTTTTTTTTTTTAAAAAAATGGCAATTTTGTAGAATTTGTTCTAATTTTATTCATAACATCAAAATAAGCAAACAATTTTTGAAATGATTGTTTTTGCATGAATGCGATTTTTTCTGTGATAAGAATGGTGAATTGTTTAGGTTTTAGGGAATTTAGGTTAAAAAAGAAAATAAAAATATTTTTGTAGAAAAAATATGAGTAACAGTCCATAAATTAATGCAACAACTTCATGAGAGTTTATTCCTATTAACAAAATATTTTGAAAAGCATACAAGTATTTAATATTCCTTAAAGACAAAGAGCAATTTATACGTAGAATTGCAAAAAATTGTAGGACTGAACTGCACCAAAGCTTCTGAAGTTCTCTTTGCGGAGCAAACTCTCCCAAAGTAATAAATAAATTTAAAAAAAAAGAATTTGTGGAATATTTTGATGCCTACATAACTTGTGAACCAACAGGAAAAGCAGCTATAGCAATAAAGGGGAACAACAGCTCGCACTGCTTTGAAAATATCTTTGTCAAAATTGTTACCATTGAGTATAGAAGTTGCCCATCAATACAGATCATTGTTTAAGTATGTCAAAATGATAATTATTGGTGAGGTTAGTATGATTGGTGCAGGACTGCTTGAGCAAATCAATCTACCTTTTACACAAATCACTGGTATTTTTGTTAAGTAATTTTAGTAACTTAGATATAATATGAATTGGTGATTAGAGACTACTACCACCAGTTAGAGCAACTCCGATTTATAAATAAGTAAAACACATAATGTGACGGGGCCCCAAGTATGGCACGATTTGAAATTTTACGAACTTAGTGAAGTTATGAGGCAAGGAAAAAAAAAAGGGTTTTCCAACACCCTTCAAAAATTGAAAGTGGAGCAAAGCTGAACGTAGATGAATTGCCATTAATTGAATCAAGATTTGTGAGCACAGAAAAAGCTGATATTGCTTGTCTCCTCATGGAATACTCGCAGAAATTTTCACTTCTATCGTGTGGTCATAAACACACACCCTTTTCTCTCTCGTTTAAGCAATACTTAACAAATTACTTATTTTGTCAAATTATTAAATATCAGGTTTTAAAAAATAATAGCAATATTAAACTCTCAAACATAAGTTTAACAAGATTTGTAAGAATCTTAGATTTTCTAGGAAGGATTTAGTTGCAACGAATAAGGAAAGGTATAAAAAAAGTACTAGGGAAAAAAACATTTGAAATTCAAGAAGCGTAAAATACTGTCAAAGCCAGTTTTAGCTTAGATATCAAGCGAAATATTTTTCCCCAATAAATGAGAAATAAAAAGATATTTCGAAGTCTGTATACATAACACTTAAAAAAAACTTTTAAAATAAATTTTTGCTTGAAAAAGTGGAATGTTTAAGGAAGTTTTAAAAGGGAGAAGAGACAAAAAATATACGTACATAGAGTTAATAATGTGATACAGAAATAAATTTACAGGAATTTAATGTTAGCACTCTAAGAAAAAGATACAGTGTAACATGCAAGAGTGAGTTTTCAGCTATTTGAAACTGGATTATTTATTTATACGCTTGTCTATTGGCCAAATGGAATCTCAAGAGTTATAGCAGTTGAAACTTTTATTTGATTTATATTATTTGCTACGGAGTAATACGGATCTAAGCTGTTGGTTTTCAAAAAGATCGGATGAGCTCTAGCATGAGCTTCTCTACATATACAGTGAAGTACGTTTAACGCTAAAACGCTCAAGACGAAATATCGGTTAACACGAAATAATAACTACAAACTAATATGTTTCCCGACAAACTAATATGTTAATATACTTTTTCTCTTAACACGAAAGGATTTCCCTTCCCTTAATGAAATGCTTAAGAAAGTTTCTGTAGAACTGGACTGCTCTACTGTATCACCGAAAGAATTCTTTGCAGCAGATGATGATAATGTGTGTACAACCTCAATTACAGCAGACAAAGTTATTTTGGAGTTCGTTCAATGCTCGAAAAATATAATTGATGCAGATTTCGATGATGAAAATGAAATGAATAATGCAACTCCTGCTTCCACTTCCCTCGAAATGAAGAACATCACGAAAAGTATACGCAATTCTTTAGACGCACATTCCAATGGTGAAATGAATAACAGAATGGACGACATCGAACAATTTGTTGACAATTTGATGCTAAAAAAGACAACGCGAAGGAAAATAACAGATTATTTTTTAAAAACTCTACACATGTTTGTTTTTAAAAAAACTTGAAAAGTTGTATTAAATTTCATTAAATGCGAGTGTTTGTTTCATTGATCTTTATTAAATGCATGCTTATATTCACATCTACGTAAATAAAATAAACTCTAATAAACTTAATTTTGTTGAATATATGTTTTTTTGTATGATTTGCTGAATATATATTTTGTTTAACACGAAAAAATATTTCAGTCCCCTCAATTTCGTGTTAAATGATTTTCACTAAAATTCCATTAGCATCCCTAATATGTGAATTTTCTCAAAAATTAATTCATTTCTATTGTCAGATGATATTTAGTACACAGAAATTCCCACCTGTTATTCCTAATATTCTATCCCAAACTCTTCCTGATTGATTCAAAGTGACGTTTCGTGCTTAAACGCAGAAACGTGACTCCATTGTTTGCTGTGAGAAGGCGACAGCCTCTAGTTTTGTATTGTTATTCAGGTTAAGACGGAGTGGAATTAGGTGACCAAGATAACAATGTAAAGTTTGTGTAATCCAGCAGTTGGAAAGGTTAGTAACATTTCTAAAGGGACTGATAAAAGGCGTTATATAAGATGCCATTGCAAATGGACAACACCCTAGAAAGTTTTTTCGTAAATTAAAAATGCTTTTAATAAAAATATCTATCTTAATGGAATTAATGGATTTTTCATCCAATGTTTTATATATATTCAAAAATAAAAAGATGTTAGTCCTCAGTATTTTTCATCATGAAATTATTTTAAGGGTGATACTTCACGCAGTATTCTTCCTATCTTTGTAATGTTAAAAAAACATTAATCCTTTAAGCAGTTTGCCAGTACAGTGTACGTGCTACCCGAAATTGGCCTCATCTGGTTTGCCCGTACGGCGTACGGGCATCGATATTTTCTCCTTTCCTTTTCTGGTTTGCCCGCATTTTTCATTATTGAAAGAGACTATTTAGTATTATTATTTTTCAACAGATGGCGTGGCTTGTCCATGTAAATGAAATGCTTTTCATCCGGGTTTTTCTATGTAGCGGGAAAGCGGGAAAACTTTTCTTTATCATTCTAATACAGATACAGATATTTCTTCTAATTATTTGGATTATTCCTCAGATGACTCGTGCAGTGAGCTCAGCTCTGATGAAGATTTGAGTTCTGCAAGAATTTTTACCGAGGTTGATGTGAAAAATCCACCTGTTCCGTGTCCTCGATTTAAATTTTCTGGTATTCCCTCTGTGCACATACAATTTGACGACACTTCTGATGTTCTACAATTTTATGAAACATTCATTGATTTTTCACTCATGAGTAAAATTGTGGAAGAGACAAATTAATATGCTAAACAGTGCATCCAATCCAGTGTTGCAAGACATTTCTCAAAGAGTAAATTTTGGGTAGAAACTACCGTGGAAGAGTTGCATGTATTTTTCGCTCTTAATATACTTCAAGGAATTGTAAAGAAACCTGGAATTGATCATTATTGGAGCAAAAGATATTCAACTAATACACCTTTTTTCTCTAAAATAATGTCTCATCGCCGATTCTGCCTTTTGCAACGCTACTTGCATTTTTCTGATAATGCAGCATTTGACCCACAAAATCACGAATAAAAAATGTTGTAAAAGCATTAAAACTGAAATTTTTTTAAAAAAATTCTTACTATTCTTATTCTATTAAGTATGGTACTTAATTACATGCAATAAAAAAATATGCCTTTTTTGGAAGCATTTCTGGTAAAATAATTGACCGCTTAAAGGGTTAAATTTAAGGAATATATTTTTAAGAAAATTAATTGGTCATACGATCATTCTTTTTTTATGTTCATTTATTGCATTATTATTATTATTATTATTTTAATGAAAGAATTCTAGAAAAACTGAGTATATATTTTTAAAATTTATTTATGGAGTAAAATAGAAAGAGTTTCCAAACAATAAAAAATATGTGCATTTTAAACTCAAAATTTTTTTAACAAATTTCTGTATTACAAAACCTATTAAAATATTAATTTATATAATATTCATATGTGTACTAAGTTAAATACGAGAAGAATTTTCAAAAATGATCCTTTTGCGTTGTATTTTACACTTTTGAGAAATTTTAATATAAAGCAAGTGCTTTAGGTGACGCATAGCAATATCCTGGATTGTTAAAATACTTCTAATTTATTCAGAATAAAATTTCTTTAAACTATATTAGAAACAGAAGGATTTTTTTTTTTAGTTTTCAATAATAATTGAAAAACAAATTTTTCATCGATTCTTGTGAAGTGACCCCCGTAAGTAAGAAATAAAATTTTACTTTAATGTTGTTTAAACTACAGTAAATTGGATTTTAACTATTTAACATGCTTATTATCTGTTTCTTTCAATTAAGCCCTTCAAAGCAAAATATTCTGAAGGCTTGCAATAAGTTGTTATAGTTTATTACAAATTAACAGCATGTATATTCTACACTATTAATGATGCATTTTAATGGCTTTAAATTCCAGAGAGATATATTTATTCAAAACAAAACTCGTATACAAACTTATATTGACGAGATCTTAAATAATAACAGTGAAAATCACTTAACATGAAACTGAGGGGACAGAAATATTTTTTCGTGTTAAAAGAAATTGAACGAAAAAAAATCCCACCATATATTCAACAAAATTAAGTTTATTAGAGCACATTTTATGAATAGAGATATGAACATATGCATGTATGGAATGTGCATCTAAATAACTGCGCATACTTTTTTTCATGATATTCCTCCTTTCGGATGTTTTCGTGTGACGTTTGTAGGGGGTGGAGGGTGAAAGTAGTTCAGATAAACAAAAATTAGCTCGTACTACAGGCTATTCCAAAGCCAAGTTATCTTCCTATCTACGGAACACGTGAAAACCACCTATATTTCATTTCACACACCCCTCTTAAATCTCACTTTCCCGAGTTTTGTTCATTCCCAGAAGGGAAATCTTTCCGTGTTAAGCGATTTTCGTTTCGTGTGAAGAGAAAAAAAAATGCATGAAAATATATAGTAGTTTGTCGGGACCGTTGTACTATTTCGTGTTAACCAATATTTTTATTCATAAGCGTTTTCGCGCTAAGCTTATTTCACGGTAATTAATAAACTAATAGTTATCCATGATCAATACCCATTATGACGGGCATCACTTCCAGCTGAGAAGTTTAAAATTCTCACAGGTGAACTTGAATTACTCAGCACTTAAAAAAACATTATAATAGACAATCTTAACCCCTTCAGACCGGCGAAAAAAGAAAGAAGCATTTCCCCAATCCCGCACGTTCCGAGAGTATACGCACGCGTGAGTCAGGCGAATTTCCCTGTTAAGCCCTAATTTCATTTAAAAATTCATATAAAATCTTTAATGATATCAAATACGCTAAAATTTATATTTTATTCTCATTGACAATATCTGAATACACAGCACAAAATTTTTCGCTATATATATATATAAAAAAATTGCGAATTTAAAAGAAGTTTTCGTTTTAATAAAAAAACCCACTTTTTTCACTCTTTTCGCCATGATGATTAAAATAAAACAGGCACAAAACTTACAAAATCTATCTGGCAAACAATAGTATTTTATATAAACGATATCAAAAGATAAGTTTACTCTCACATAAACTGGTTGAGGCTTGAATTGATACAAATATATTAAATAACAGCTTATATATCGTTTTTATTTTTAATTAATCCTTGTAATGCTGCTTGCTTTCTTAGTATCACATTAGTTTTATGTTTTCTGTTCTTATGGTTATAGCGACTCTAAATGCGATAGCAACGAAAAAAAAATCGTTTGTTCTTACTGAATTAAAAATGAATCTGTAAGAACAAAAATATTCTTTTTCGTTTAAAATGAGTCATCGCGTTTGCTCTATGAAGATATGTTTTTAAATGTCTTTGAGTATCAAAATGAAACGAAATACGGTATCAAAATACGAACCCCAATTAAAATAAATACTGAAACTATTATTAAATGTCTGATGCCCAATAAACTAATAAGCTTTCCATCTTTTTCCAACTTAGGCATAATATAAACAGAAATCCAGAGCGCAATCCATCACGAACCCTTAAATGTCCGATTCTCTCGAAAAATTTAAGCTTGTGCAGTTGTTTACATTCATAAATATCCCGGATCTAAATAATAAAAAAAAATTGGGAGCCGAAACCTAATACTGAAGCTCAAAGTTTTGTGAAACTGTATAAAAATAATGACTAACCGCCTTGTAAAAACGAATATAAAAACGTTCCAAACTCCGATTACACCGGTGTAATCATTGTCCTCAGAGCAGGGAAAGCGTAATCACATATATGATACTATGGGGCCTGTAGGGAGAAACGCTTAATCACATTGTGTGATTATGGTCCTGAATGGGTTAACAACCCTTCATACATGAAAGCCATTTCAGATAAGAGTTTTTATTTACTAGAATTCAAGTGCACATATATATGAAGTAGTATTTAGACACATTTCCAATCTTAACAGAAATGGTTGTTAAAAACAACTTGGCATCTCTATCTCTTCTACCGCAATATACAATTTCATGCGTTGAAGTGGCCAAAAATTGGAACATTCATTCCAAAGAAATTGACTTTGCATCAGAAAAAGAAAACGATACAAATTATTTAAAAGATAAAACTCACCTCTCTGACTTTCCTGTGGATGACGATCTTGTGCCACTGGTTGTCATCGAACCGGACTTTAGAGGGTCGGATGATCTTTTCCACGTGGCCGGACCCCAGTTTAGTGTGGATAGCGATGCCTCCTCCTTTCAGGGACACGTGCAAAAAGTCTTCATTGCCCGTTCCGTGCAGACCCAGATCCGCTGCGAAAAACAGAAGCCCGGCGGACTGCCTGCTGCGGAACTGTAAGGAGACCTGGTCACTCCAGCTGACCAGTGGTTCTCCACCGCTGCCTCGAACATCGAAGTGGAGGTACTCTTCACCCGTGAAGGTCGCCTCAGAAGGAGGTCGTTCTGGAAAGAAAAAAAAAGAATGTTAAGCTGATTTTAAAAGTGTCTCTGCACATATCAACAGTAATTGATGTAAATATTAATTGAATGAAATTACAAAAAATGTTGGATTGGGTTTGAATCCATTTCGATGGAAATTGTACTAGTGCCGCAATGGATGAAAGAAAAAGTTGATAATCCTCAGTTGCGACCAATAAGGGACGAATCTTTTTCTTCCAAAAAACTTCTGCATTATTCTAAATAAGGTTTCAATAACTATTTAGATTTAATGTATATCTCTTTTCTGCTTTCATATCTTGTGATCACGGTAGCCGAATGGTCTTGATCATGAACTCGTGGCCGCCGTTGTCGAGTCCTTGTGCAACAGAAAACCTATCATATAGAGACTGCATGTTAAATCTATCGAGTCTCAAAGTTCTCACGTGGAAGTTTGGAGAGTAGGATTCCAGCTCAGGTTTTAACCTCGTCACTTTACCGGAGTTCAGAGTTACAAGGTCTGTTGCCACCAGCTTTTTTGCGCAGCATCATGGTGAAAGTACGATGTTAATAAACATTCAACCCATCATGAAACCATTGTTGGAGTAAAAGTTATATAACTTCGCATTATAGAACAATACGAGGGCTATTGGCAACGGCTTTTGAAGCTCGGTAAAGTGACGAGGATGGCACCTAAGCTGACATCCCATATCTAAACTTCCACACCACGCCAAGGGAGGACTTTGAGCCTCGACCAATTTAACGAGCATCGGCATCCTCTACACGGCGGGTCTTCAAGGAAACCAATGTCAGAATGTAGTATTAATAGATTGCTTATTTAATTGTTCACCCAAGAATCTTTTTTCGTCGTTATAGTTGCTTTTTTGAGGAACTTATTTTGAACTTTGAAGTACACATAGGGCATTTACGAGCACGGTTGATGAAAATAACAATTAATTTTCTTTTTGTGTAATCAATATTGTAGAATATTCACATAAAGGTAACATATTGTGGTTTAAGAATTATTAAAGATGGAAATCAAAACCACGATATGGTGGTCGCGGTAACCTAGTGGCCAAGGTAAAAAACTTACGATAGGCATGTCATGAGTTCGAATCTGTGCCACTGAAGACCCGCCGTGTAGGGGAGCAATGCACGGTAAATCTGTCGAGAGCTCAAACGTCATCCCGTTGGTGTGGTGTGGTAGTTAGGAGAAGGGTGCCAGCTCATGTGTCGTCCTCGTCACTTGACCGTGGTTCAAAATTACGAGGTCCCTCGCCAAAAGTCCTCGAGTAGCTGAACAGTGCGACGTTAATATTCACTCACTCACACAACACCAATATAAATTTCAAAAAAAATTCATAAAGATTTTGTATATCATAATAGGAGATTAATTTCTGAAATACCGATTAAAGGTTACGCGATTCGCTCCCCGTTGTAACCCTTTTTCCCATAGGCGCGCGTATGCGGTGTATTGGAGGGAAAAGAAAAGGCACAATAAGCAAATTTTTCTTTGCAATAAGGTAAGCCCTTCGCTAACACTTTCAAGGTCATTATATTGTATTTCAAAGTCTTCGGAATAGTTTTAATGACAACAGCAGAAAAAAAAGGATCGTTTTCTGAAAGACGTAGATATACCTCCAAGACATTTAACGCACAGTTTGAGCGAGATCTAAATATACGGCGGCGGCAGTTAAGGGGTTAAAAAATTTAACAATTTAATTTAAAATCCTAACCACATCATTTCTGAAAGAAGTAAATGCTCTAGAAACAACGCATGAACAAAATCAAAACTTTATAGTAAAACATTTCCAAACTCAAAACTCAAATTTAACAATGTCTTTTCAGTGGGAAAATGATAACTTATATACATCAAATCTGTCATTTTAACATTATTTCCCCGTATAGTGTAGAAATAAGGTGAAAGCACTAACCCCTCCCTGTTGTCGTCCCAACTGCGGTTTATAGTTACGAGACTGAAAGGTTACTTTATAGAACTAGCTCGACATTAACTAAACTATTAAGTCACCACAATCTGAAATTCCCTTAGGTCCTATTGGATATCGTAAAGCATACAACCCTTTCCTTGATTCGTAGCTTACTAATACCAAGACCTTTCAGCCAACGAAACGATTTATATTTAGTAGAGAATTTATAAGCGAGAGAAAGTGTGAGAGTTTACATTACTTCACATAAGACCACGAGCATATTGTAATCTCTGACAAATTTGTAATGCATGAGATGGAATAATATATTTCAGAGGAATTGTTTGTTCCGTACATTGTGCGGTAAGGTTCACTTAGTGGAAACTATTTCTGTTTTTAAGCAGATTCGATAGGCTGAATTTATAATGTTCACATGATAAACCAATCACGTGTTTTCAATTGAATTCAAAACTGACATTCACTTGGCATTCTATTTGTAAAATTTAGATATAATTTCAATTTTTTTAAAATTAGGTAAAAATGTCAAGTATTAAAAAAAGTTTCATCAAAAGTTTTTAAGTTAAAAAAAAATACTTGTATTATAATGTACTTTTAAATCAAAAGTGTTTTGTTTATTTGTACGGTTGACAGATATATACTTTTTAAAAGAAAGTTTCTCCAAAGAACAAATGTTGACAACAGAGAAGAGCATTAACTGGTTGACTCGAAGCATATGATTGCATTTATCATGTGATTATGACGTCACATAAATTTATGAACTGATTAGCTAGAAACACGTGTTACTGTTATGTGACTAAGACGTCACATGATTTTAGCCCATTCAAAGAAGTTAGTTCTAGAGTATTATGAAGCTAGACACTCACACAAGACGAATCAATAAAGAATCAAATAACTTTTTGCATGCTACAAATATCTTGAAAGATTCCATAGAACAAATATTAACTTAAAAAAACAAAATAATGAGCTAAATGCATAATGTTCACGTGATAATGCAGATATGTGTTCTCTATTGGATTAAAAATAACTGACATTAGTCTTACACTTGTTATTCTATTTGTAAAATTTAGATAGAATTTAAACTTTGATGATTGGGGGGGGGGATAAATATGTTCAAGTACTAAATTTCTTCGAAAAGGTTTTTAACATTGAAAAAAATTATGTTATACGTATACTTTTAAACCAAGTGCTTTTTGTTTACCTATATGTGCGTTATTATTGATGACAAATATATACATTTTAAAAGTAAGTTTCTGCAAAAGTTGGCAACAGCAAAGCGCTTGAACTAATTTGCGAGGAAGCACGTGATTGCAGTTATCATGTGATTATGACGTCACATGAGTTTAGCCCATTGGCAATTTAAGAGAAGTTCGAAAGCAGTACAAGTTATAATGAAGAAATTCCTTAACTATATATAAAAAATTATTCAAAGTCTAAATCGACCTCATTAGAAGTTACGTTTATATTATCTACAAGGGGGGGGGGGGAGTCTTAATATTTTCAATGCCTGAAAAAGTTCGATTCACAAGAACAAACCTTCCTTTTGACTTAACTTAAGATCATCGCTGCATTCTACATCACAAATGCAGCTCAAGCATATTTGCATAAAAAGAAAATCGAACGACGAAATTTCGAGAAGAAGAATCAAACAGAACTAAGACTTGTTTTGAATCGAGAGGAACAAATTTCAGTGTTCCGCCTTCGTAGATTTTCAAGAGGTGAATCTGTAAGCTTGTTGTTATTAATACTTCCAAATGGCATAATATGTTAATATAATTAAATTAAGCATTATTTGTTAATTTATAAATTCATAGATGTAAGTTCTTTAATATTTATTTTATATGTTAATATTCTTAAAACGTTTGCTTTAATATAAAGTCAAACATTCATACAAATTGTGTGATTTTAAACACATCGAAGAAACAATCAACTAACAATATTCTCATTTCTGAAAACCTTTCCAATTCGGTATATTTTAATCATGACGATTTCATACGAAAGTAAAAAAAAAAAAAAAAAAAAATCCAATTATCTGTTGAACATATTCTACTAAACATGTATTCCAGTATTAAACGCTCCACTATTTAGCACAATTGTTTTCTCAATATTGCAGGAAGTAATTTCAAAATATCGTCGAAATTGGATAATCAGTTAACACACACACATATACCATCTAAATATTTACAAACAATTTAGTTAAATTCAAATTGGTTAAATTACTATCTTTACGGGAAGCATCCCAAACGACATCCATTTGCGAATATTAATGTGTTCCCGCTCATTATCCATTAACAAGGTCTACAGAACGGACAATTCGAATTTCTTGAGATAAACAGAGTGATTCCGAAGCAGTTGATTACATTTTAGAGAACGTTATTACATCAGATAAACAGTGGAAGATTAAAGTAATTTGCAGTTGCATTGCTAACTACATTTTGTTTATTTTAATGTTTTTAGGTAGCGTTTAATGTTTTGGGGGGATAATTTTGTTGCTATGAAGTAATCAGTGGTATCAGAAAAATATAAGACGGGAATTTTTGGAAACTATGTTATTGAAACTTTTAAACAAACTGTCCTCAATATATGCCAAAAAAGGAAATTTTTACGATTTTTTAGAACAAGAAAAAAATTTCGGATTGGAATGTTTTATAAAACTGAGAATTTAAAAATTATAGACAAGCATAACTGCAAACTCGCAGAAAAAAGTTCGAACTATGGAATTCTATTTAGCAAATCAGTTATGTTGTAGTTGTTTCTTATCCCAGATGATGTAGCTCAGCTACACACACACACACCATCTCCATAAAACCAAAAATTTCCAAAAAATTCAGAAATAAAATAGAATTTTCTAAAACCGCGTCAAATGTAAAACTCAAACAACTCAGAATATGACTGGGGGAGGCCTGATTAGCCTTGCACCAATGACACTCCGGAAAGACTTTCCGGCCCTGTTGAAAAGTAAGAGATTTGATGTGGTCACTAAAAAAGCGCGATAGTGCCGCCTGCTGATCCCTAGGAATATTAAGTTGGTGACACCAAAGAGGTTTTTCCCCAGAATAGTAAGGGTGACCTGGGGGTATTCTCCAAAATGCATTCAGTTCGATCCTTTTAATAGAGAAGAGTTCAGCAAAAGTTCTACAAGTGTCACCCTGCAAGGTATCAGCAGTGGCAGACGGCCAAACTATCGGCGATTTCGTTACCATTCAATCCAATATTGGGAGGGGACCCATTAAAAGTATATATAGTGTCTAGAAGAAAGTCGAACCCCACACTATCCATAATATTTAGGCTTGTCATTTTGTATTTAGGTAGTCAGTTACGGAAGCAGTAATCATTAATTCAAACGAGTTATTTAAAAACGAATATATACTAAATAAAAAATTATAATTACCAAAAAAAACTTAAGAAAAAATTTAAAAAATCATATGCTAAGATATTTTAATAACTTTACGCTAAAAAGTGATCCATTGATGATTTTATGTATTGCCAAAAACAATTATCGATATAAGACAGTAATATCAAACGATTTATTTAAACTCACATATTATACGCCTATATGGTGCAGCGCTAAAAAGTCATACCAGCTCCTGGGGAACGTACTAGGTCTGTAAAGGTTTAAAATACCATTGCGCAGCCCCATTAGAAAAAAAAATATTATACGAGTATTACATTTTTGGGTTAGATTCATGACGGTCAAATGATAAATGCAACCTCGTGTTTTCCGTTGGGTTCAAAACTATCATTAGAATTGTTCTTGGTGTTTGTTCTATTTGTAAAATTTAAAAACAGTTACAAATTTGAAAATCGGGTAAAGACGTTCAAGCATAAAGATTTTTAAAAAATTTTTCAAACTAAAAATATTGGTAAGTATTATACCGTCTATGAATTTTGGCAAATAAAAAGATTTCGCCAAATGCTGTCATCGTTACTTATGTTTATAAGCATACTCGGTAACGGTTTTCTACTATTGGCTGCAAATCGCGGCATTTGGCGACGTCGTTTGATTTGAAGAAATTGGTATGGTGGAATACATTAAATACCAAAAAATTCTTATACTATAGGATAATCAAATACACATTTTGCTCTTCTATGTGCATTATTATTGTTCTTAACAAATATTTATTTTTTAAAAGAAAGCTTTTGTAAAAAGCAAAAGTTGGCAGCAGTAAAGTGCATTAACTGATTAGCTGGAAAAATGGATTTGCATTGCAAATGTCATGTGACTATGACGTCACATGAATTAAGTCCATTAAGATGCCAAATGATTAATAAGAAAATATAGACTTAATCTAATGAAACACATTTTAAAAGCTACTTTATTTTGAAAAGTGATTCAATGACGAATACATACGTTAACAAAAACAGTAGCTAATTATTTTAGTTCGTTTTAGTAAAGCACAAATGACACTTTTTATCTTTCTCTTTGAAATTACAAATTAACTGACGAAATTTTTATAATGTTATGAGTTACTTATGAATTTTTTTTGACAAATTTGGGTAAGATTGTAATTTTGTTACGAAAAGCAAAGAAAAAAAAGGAACTGTTTTGCAAATTACAGTTGAAAATACGCGCGCGCGTGCACTGATAGTTAAAATAAGATTTATTTCAGTGGTCTGTGTGCAACATAAAATTGAAAGACCAAACAACTAACAAACAAAAATATAACAAATTATCGAAAGAAGTGTTACCACAGATACAATTAACAAAATACAAATTTGCAATAATGAACTATGAACAAAAGGAATATGATGTAAATTTGCATTATTTTAAGATAAAAACAAAAGAATTGTTTTAAATTGTATTTTTAATATTATATTTAAAAAATTAGTCAAGCACACACACACAATAAGAAACAACAACATGAAATATTAGACTAAGTTAAACGAAAAAAGGATGTGCTTTTCAACACATTATAATGTTAACTTTAGAATTCTTCAAATGGATAACCAACGAATTGTTTTCTTTTAATTTTTGAGGCCAAATATATAAGCAACCATTATTTATATTATTTCTTACTTTTCAAAAAACAAGTTCAATGTTTTAACGGAATTTTTATCCCCAAAATGGCTATAATTTTTCCTTTACAAAGTAGAACTATTACACTAATAAACAATAATGTCCCCATTTGCTAACTATTATAATTTATAGCTGACAGAATTTTTTTGCTGAAACCACGAGACAAATAAATGCTCATTTTGTCCTACATATTACACTAAGTGAAAAATGTACAAAGTTGTTTTCTTACGTTAAAAAGCAAAATACAAGTCCTTAGCAATCTTTAGGAAAATAAATTATATTTGAGCATAAATCCGTGAGTAATTATAAATATGATCATGTGTATAAATAATTCTGCAAACTCAAAATTTTATAAAAATTCGATGAACACCCAATTTTTTCAAATTATTATTTTAAATTAAAATTCGATTCGACATTAAAGTACACCCAACTATTTTTTTTAAAACGATTTTGAAACAACACTGTACTCAAATGTAACGATTTTTGTTTTGTTTTTTGTTCTAACATGAATTTCAAAACAATTTGGGAATTCGTGTCTTTTGTATGAGGATGATTTGATCGAATTCATGGCAGTTTGTGATAATAAAGATATCTCTATAATGACGAAGTCGAAGGTGAAGTTCAGAAATTAATAGCTGATTTAATTCGAGAGTGCTTGAAATTTGTTACAGATATGGAACAACATTTTTTTTTGTCCATTATCATGACATAAAGAATGTATTAAAGTTTGAATTTAATAAGTTTTGTGTTGCATGATATCAAGAATGATTTAAGCAATTTGAGACACCAAGTTAACAGCCTTTGAAACCAAAAAACCAGACCAATAATTATGAATGGAACTCTTCATTTGAATCAAAACCCACAGTTGTGCTGGGCATATCTGACACATCTACAGATGATAGCATTTCTGATCCAGTTCGTAATAAAAGTGCATGCTTGTTATCAAGTAGCGATGAATATAGTTGTTTTATTCCTAATTTCAATTTGACGTTTTATACGTTATATGTACTTGTAGACTAAATTTTTACTATACACTAATTTTAATTTTTTGTGTAATAAAAATGAATTGTTTTTAGTTATTTTTATAAATATTTGGACTTATATAAACATGGATTTTATTATTATTTTTTAAAAAGTTTTTTTGGGGAAAACATTTAGTTATTTTTCATCTTACACGATTTTTTAAAGTTGTGGAACATATCCCTAAATTTACCATCTGTCACGTGTATTTTTTTACATGAATTCTTTTTCTATGGTTTTCTAAAGATCGTATCTGCCGTAAAAAAAGATTTGGGTGTATATGAAAAGGGTTAGAAACATAGGGAAACATAAAAAGGTATAAGTATGAAAAGTTTTATACATAGATAATTAAATATTAAACTTAAGAGGGGGAGGGCCATTTTCCCCAAAATTGATGCAACTTATTTTATAATTTTTTTTATTTTTAATGGGCTACGGATTGGTGTTTTACCATTGCAAACCTAGCACATTCCACGGAAGCAGGTATCTCTTTTTAGTGTGGCCCTATAGAGACGGATACCAATCACCGCAGGTAATTTTGACGCCCAGTTTCCTCCCTAGAGAGAGGCACCTGAGCTCTGATGATGCGAACCTGTACTAGGATTTAATTTTGCCGAGAGCACCCAAGCCAACAGACACTTTAGAAATCTTTGACATGCCGTATAATCATACGACATGACCGCTATCGATCTTCTGCACTATGAAAATCCACCGACTTGGGCGAGG
Organism: Trichonephila clavata; assembly: GCA_019973975.1. NCBI lineage: Eukaryota > Metazoa > Arthropoda > Arachnida > Araneae > Nephilidae > Trichonephila > Trichonephila clavata. The sequence goes on along the minus strand of BMAO01025862.1, from coordinate 37,447 downwards.
GTCAAACTCGCAACCTTAGGTGCAGAAGGCCAGCGACAAACCAACCACGCCACCCAGCCGGTTTATTTTGTAAAACAGTACAGCAAATTTTAAAAGTACTTAGTGATACTAAAAGTATAGAAGTTACTTTTGTAAAATTGGCTGTATATAACTTCTTTTATAACACATCCAGAAAAAAATAAAGTAATACCTATACAGAAAGTTAATTTAACTGGATGCAAAATCTGTTGTTTCTGGTTTTCCAGCATTTAAAAACAAAGTACTGTGTTTGTTTGAAAAAAGCGATCCAAGCCTTCCACCCAAGAGGGATGCTTGAGTCGAGCGAGACATAAAATTAAACATCCCAGAAGAAGATTCAAAATTGAAAAATAATTAATTAAAATTTTAAAAGTGAGATGTTGTTCTAATTTCAATTTTGAAATTGTGACATTTTTTCACCAGAATTTGCTGTTTTTAAAGTTATTTAGTTTTTATCTTTTATTTCTTACCCCATTAAATTCCTTAGTTTTGCATTCTCATATTCAACTCAACATAAATATATTTTTTGATAACTTCATTATTAGAATTGTGAAATATAACCATGAAAGCTTAGAATTGTATGAAAAGATTTAGAGAAAATTCGATCGTTAGAGTTCGTTATTTTATTATAAAATTTTAAGTGCAAAAATTGTTTGATCCAAAAATATGCCAAGGAAAAATGTAATGCAATTGTACTTGTAAGTTCATTAAAATTTAATTCATACCTATGTTTCCATTACTTAATTTACAGCCTTCGTATTTCAATACTTTCTTAAATTCCTTATAATTTATAAATTACTAGAATGCATAATCGATGAAGAAAAAAAATTGCCTAATTTTTGTTTGAATTTTGCTATAATACAATGGACTCGATCCATCTGACGTCATAATCACTTGACAATACGCTCAACAAATTCCCACGTGTTTGATTCAACTGAGTATTTTGGCGGGATTTTCGGATTTGCATCTACTATCATATAACAAAATGAAATCCTTTCTTTCCTTTAACTTAAAAAAATACAATTTTTTATGCATTACTGATATAGCTTTATATATATATATATATATAATTTCACATTAATATTTTTTTATTCTTGCTGTAAAATTACAGTTTATAAATTATCAGAACACCTATCGCTAAATTATGCTGCTTGGCTCTATCGATTCTGGTCGTCAAAAACACCTATCGCTAAATTAAGTGACTTGGCAAACGATTCCAGTCACCAAAAAAATTGACATCACCAAGCCACCCCCTTCCCATGTTGTACACTTTAACACTTATTTTTTTAAGAATAAAGGATTTTGTTCAATTGAACGATCCATAATTTTTTGAAACACAATATGGCTGGCAAACTAACTTTAAACCTAAAATTACACACAAAAAATATACAAAAACACAAGAAACGTGGTCAAAGAACAGAAGTATAAACTGAGCTTAAACCTATTACTGTAAACTAAAACTATGTATATATTTAATAACTATACGAAAAGCACACAAAAGACTCGAAAATATATTATAAAATATTTAGAGTACTAAAAAACTTTAAAAGAATATAAAATTTGAACGTAAGCAAAATCGACGGTTAGCACTCAACCAAAAGTGTAATACGATTAGCTGTTATTGTTTATTTGATAACCACGTGGTAATCGCTAAGCGATCACAGTGCCTCTGGGGATGAATCGACTCCATACAAATTACGAGACAAATTTATAACTGTTGTATTTTTTTTCTGAAAATTAAATTCAGTATTGGTGAAAGCAGGCATTTGAAAAGTGATCAGATAGAAATATACAAGGTGGGACAAATAAAAGTGGCCCGGATGAGTAGATGAGATTGGATATGGATGTGAGGCACGCGCGCACCAAGTGATCGAAAACTGCTTCAGATCTTAATGCGAGCTGTATCACTGACAGTTGATCAGTTCACGGATGAAGATGGTACTCGCAGGCTCTGGGCAATGGAGAATCTAAATAACTTCCGCCAATACCATTGCATGATTAGAAGATTGGTGTTTGGTGTGCAATGTCTTCACCCCGCACTATTGGTCCCATCTTCTTTTCAGCAGACGGCCAACTCGGAGCGTTACATTTCCAACATTTTGAACCCATTTGTGGCAGCGTTAACGGAGGTTGTTAGCAGAGGTCAGTCTTCCTTTGGCCCTAGCTGGACATCCAGGTCATGTGATCTGTCAGTATGAGATTACTGTTTTGTGCATAAGCCTCGTCTATATAAGGTGTTTCACAACAACCCTCATAGTCTTCGAGAATCGCAACAGATTTCTGATAAGATTGTAGTAATTTCAGCAGTCAAGCTACGATCTGCTTTCCGCAATTTACTGACCAGGGCCCAAACTTTCTCAGAGAAGAAAGGTGGTAATTCTCAACAGATCCTATTAGCAGTTCACGAAATATCCCTTTTCATTTGCTATGTTTCTTTGTATCCTGCAACTCTATTCTCCGTACCACTTTTATTTGCCCCCCCCTCGTGTAAACAACTAAAGCAATATCTCTTAATGGCTAGTAAATTTATAAAAAACGAAAAGTGTATATGAAAATATAACTTTATTTTACAAGTACAAACGTTCGATATTGAGTAAAAGCCTTCTATCAAGAAAATTACATCACTTGTGCTCATGGTAAAAAGCTACAGCAGCTCAAATGCAGATAAAATCCAATCGACGCCACAAGCGGAGAAAAAAAGCCCATTCCTTATTTGATTCCATTCATCATAATTCACATTCACTTCTTTTCAGAGCACAAGGAAACCGATTAATAACTATTCCTTTAGTGGGGATCTGAATGAATAGATCTATAAAGATGGATGCCACCTTTATAATTCCGACGAAACTTTTCCCCCTCGATTCTTTTTCCCTTTGAGTTGAAAAATCACAACAGGAAGTTCTACCCGTCGTTCGACAACGTTCGTTAAAACAAATAAAAACAAATGATGTCGACAGCACTGTGTTCTGCAAAGAAAGGGGATGGTTTGAGGGAACAAAGAATACTTTTTTCTCCATTCTTTTTTTCATTTTTCGTTTGCTGTTCGGTTCGTGCACCCCACATTGTTCAGAAAGAAGAAAATTGGATAAACACTCGTGGATTGACAAAACACTCAACGCCTCCCGAGAAGAGTCCATTAATATCCATTAGGGGGAGTGGCGGGAGGTTTGAGATAACAAGTGGCCTAAGTGGAACAAGGAAGTTCGATTTCTGAATCATTTTTACATCTAGGATTAGATTCTGGTGGTAGAACAGAGCAATCGCCGCCGAAAATCTCGATTCAAGTATAATGGCACAGTTACGGTTTTGAATTATATGCCGATTTAAAGATTACAAGAAAAATCAATCAAACCAATTCCACCCCCTCAAAAATAGTTTTAAAAATACAATAATGTGTTTATCTATTATTTTTTGTAACATAAAGATAACTTCAATTTTTGTCAGGTAATAAGTTTCCAAATCCATTTTTTTTCTTCTTATATAGGCGACAAAAAACGGTGACAGGCTCGTAAAGAACAATGATGACCCATATTGCAGCAAGAATTTAAATGATGAAAGCGATTTAAAAAGAACAATGATTTACAGTAAGTGGTTATAAAGGCGCAGATATAGGCTGTAGTGACATCTACAAAGCCTAAAACATGCATCCATAATTTGATTCTAAAATAAATGATAAATGCGAATGTTCAGAAAATGTTACTAATTACTAATTCTTCCTAAAGTAGGCTAAGATTTTCATGTTTAAAATTGTCCTAAGGCAAATGAATTGCAGTTATTTATCTGTTTCCTAAAACTTCTCTTAACATGCAATACTGTTGATTAACTGAATAAAATTAATAATATGAGAAGAAGAATTTTATTCTTTAAATTAAAAATGTTGCGATTTGCTTACAATGTAACTCATTACGTTTCATTGTTGAATTCCAAACAGTGTTTAAGTAACAAAAGATGAATTTACTTTACTATGCACAATTTTAAATTTAAATAAGAAATCGTTTTAGGGTGTAAATATATTTTATACTATTTATTTGTCATAATCTCGGAAATTCTTGAAAAATATTTGCCTTGTTTTATAAATAACTACACACTCTACTAACACGTGGTCCACATACTCTTCTGGGTATTTCGTGACAATGCATGACTATATAGATTTTCTTAAGTTATTGACATCAAAGCCATAACATTAAATTTATGATTGTATTCAAAAGCATTTCTTATATCACCCACATCTTGATATAAAATGGAAAGAACTTGAATTTCGAAAACGGAATATATTTAACTTTTACGTTCCGAAACTTCTTGCCCCTTGGGAGTCAATTTCCGCAAAATTCTTGGCGAATCTGTTCAACAAAAAACACGTGTTTGCAAAACGTCAAGTCTGTAGGTTTAATAGTTATCTGTAACATCCGTGCACCCCTCTTGGGAGTCGATTTCCACAAAATACGTTTTTAAACGCTGCCAAATTACCAAATCCAAAGATGCTGTCAAGTGCAAAGTATTCAAAACATGTAAGAAGACGGTTTCCCACTTGGCTGCATATCACGGCATTGGGTGACTTAGCCCATGCATACACATAATCTGTTTTTAAACAGAGGGCTTTAGAAAAAATTTCCCTAAAAATAAATTTGAATTTTTTTAGAGGGTATGCTTGAGGCTCTTTTGAAGTTTTTTGAGAAATTTTGGAATGATACAATTAACGGTGTGGATTTGTATACGTTCCAAACATAGATAATATTATAGGAAGCAATCGGGCGCTAAAACTCTTTAGTAATAGATTTTAATAGAATGTTTAAATGTTCAAGGTTAAACATTCATGAAATGAAACATTTAGCTGTTCAATTTACGAAAAATACAACATTTAGAAATATAACAATAGTTAGTTAGTTAAAGGAGACATAGGTTCATCTCGATGTTCATGGTTTGACAGTCACACTTCGACTGCTTGTTTCTAGGAACGTTCGCTAGATGTCACTGTTTCTATTTTGGTTTGTTGCAAGATACATTTTTACATATGTAAGATACAGTTTTTTCCTTGTTCCAAAAATACTCTTACAAGATTTTAACCATTCCACTTCATTCATATAATATCCGTAAATGTAAAACAATATAACAAAAAGACTTTATTTTACAAAATTAATTCGAATTTTGAAGGGTTTTAGTAGTAAAAAAATAATACTAAACAACATTCAGAAAATCTGAATCCAAAGTCGACAATAATTATTGGAAATACACACAGAACTTCTCAAAATTTGCAACCGTATGAAAGGAAAACCAATTTATTAAAACTGGATTCAGTAACTATACTAACTTTGCAATTTTTAAAATAGTTCTGATAACGAACAGCCTCGCATCCTTGTGAACATTTTCTATAACGATTATTATGCAGATTATCTTAGTTTTCCCCCCCCATCGAAGGCATGCGCTGCAGTCACATTACTGGCGCTCCTACTTCAAAATGCGCTGTCTTTTTGGCTGCTCAAATAAATAAATCAACCCCAAAACCTTTTTCCCGTTTGATGGTAATCATCCATATTAACGTTCTGGAAGCCAGCCAAAAAAAAAAGTTTGTTTATTCAGTTGCGTATTACCACAAAGCAGCAGAATATTTTAGAAATGAAATGGGCAGACAAAACTACTCTACAAGATGCATGTAGGGGGAGGTGAGGGGTGGGAGAGAAGAAATTATGGAAGATGAAAAACAATAGTCTGATTTGCATACCATATTTAAATTGGGTTTAAATCTGCATAAGTTAGAATTTCTTCTCTCAAGAATTATTGCGCATGGAATAAAATGCTCCTGCCGACAGAAGTTATCGTCTGGAGTTTGGATAAGTCGACGTATGGGTTTTTGTTATTTGTGGAGGAAATGAAAAATGTAAAAATATTGGAACTCGCGCAAAAACCTCCGCTCATTTCGGTTTTTGAGGATAAATAGCTATAAATATTTTATTTGCTCAGACTTCAGACTTTGCGAAAAATTTTATGTGTTGTACATGTATGAAGTATATAATATATACAACAGGGGGTGGGGGTGGGGGTGGGGTATGTAATTACAGTAGTTTTTCTTTTAACGCGAACCACATAACACACATATATGAATCCATAATAACACAGATTCAAATATCACACAAATATTGAGCCCAAAAAATTCAAATTCGTAATTACAATTTCACATAAGGAAAATAAAACGTATGACTTCTATCGAATGTTTGACTCGAATGTTGCTTCCCGACATTGTCCTTATACAGGCTGAAAGGAACTTTTTAGAAGGCTGATGGGAACTTATTTCCCGTCAAACAATAACTTATCTTTCCAGATTTTTGTTGAGATATATTTTTTCTTTTGTCACCAAATTTTGTGACTAAATTTGAAGCCAAGTTTGTCGCCAAGGTCAATTCAGAGTTTTCCGTCTTAGCTTACAAACTATCTTTCCGGCCATAATACACTTTCGGCAAAGAAGCAAACAAGAAGTTTCTATAACAATGTATTTTTAGTGAGAGATTTCTTTTAACAATTAAATTTAATTTGCTATTAGTTCCCGTTTCTCAATTTTAATCCAAAGACAGATATATTTTTCTTCTTATTTTCATTGTTAAGTCTTTTTCTATTAAATGCAATGGTATTTGTATTACTCCTAATGTTTGTTGGGACAGTAATTGTGTCCACACTTCTTTGACAAGTAAGGGCTGCACGAGCCGAGTCAGATATAAAAAAAATCAGTTTAATAAATATGCAGAAATATAATGGATGAAGGAATGAAAGAATAGAACATATATATTGAAAAATAATTATTAATTTTTAAGACTAATTTCACATAATTTTATATTTAGGCATTTGTAATTTAGTATTTTGTATTTTACGTTAACTGTATTCTTTGAATATTTTTTATAATTGTAAACATTTTATTGTTAAATTTCAAAATTATAATTGTTAATAATTAGAATAATACATGTAAATCTGGAAACAGTTTTTTTGTAACTTTTTTTTGTTCTGCCAGATTGGCAACAATACAAATTTTGGCCTAAGCCACCATGCAATGTTTTTACTTTAGCGGCGGTTAAGCCTAAAGAATAAAAAGTGTTCTATTTATTTTTATGCAATTTTACTATTCTTAAGTGATAAAGGACCAAACATTCATAATGAACTAGTGACCGAACGTGATTTGAACACGCAACCCTTTTGCATAAATTGAGATGGAAATTATTCAAAACTTGAAAGAATAATCATCATAAAATAGTAATGATAGCATTTCTTATTTTAATTCTTAGTTTTTACAAGGATAATAATAATAATGGTCTGAATATATGCAAACAAAACTTTTTGATCTTCAAAATAAATTTTAGCAACACAGTACGAAGTATGCAAATATATAATTTCCTTTATTCTACATTATAGTTTGGAACTCCTTTCTTTGTCAATTTAATTGGTGAAAAAAATTATCTCGAGGAAGCAAATTTTAAGCAAATAATACAGTAAAGAAAAATAAGAGTTATTATTTTTCTCTTTTCCTTCCCGTGTAAATTTTTAAAGCTTACAATATTCATACCTTCATAATAATATTTAGTAGTTAGATAAGAATTTCTTTCTCTAATCTCATTAATATTTAGAATATGCACGAGGTACACAAAAAAAATCTTAAAAATTTTTTAAATCAAAATACTCACTGATGGATATTACATTACATATAAAATAAAAATGATAATATTTAGACTTAAACTTTATTTAAATTTTTGCATTGAATTCCTTAAAAAAATTACAGACATTGCATGCTTGAATGATAGTAAATACTAACTGTTGATACTGATTATATTATTTTTGTCAATTTAATGCATTTAAATTAATCAGCTATGTTTCGAAGTGTATCATAATGAGAAAATTTATTGCCAAATATTGGTATTCTGGCGATTCCAGTATAAGTATGGCGTTTGAGATCTGTACAAAATTTATTGTCGACAACTCTAAATCGTAGTTTTTTCCCCAATACTTTACGTTTACAAATGATGGCAATATATGAGCAATTTTTTTTTTTTTTTTGGATATCAAACAATTCTTTTTTAAAAAAAATGTTTTGTTAATTAAAGTTTGGAACTAAATTTTGCAAAGGTTCTTAAAATAAACACTTTTTCCTCTCTTTCTGTCTTTTAACTAGCATTTTTTTCGATCCGAAATTTAAATCAAAGCTCAAAAGAAGCTTTAAAAAATTGGAGAAAAAAAAAGGAATTAGAGATATATATATATATATAGAGAGAGAGAGAGAATCAATAAGTTTTTTCATTGTTAATAATATGTAATTATAGGTATTTGACTTTTCCAGATTTTTATATGATAATAAGAATCTGTATTTCTCTGCCTTTTTTTTCTGCCTAAACTGAAATATACTTTTCTGCAAAAATCATATACTTGACTGTGTTAAATTACATTTTTTACACTTTATTTAGAAGGTTCAATCTATTTTAATAAAAATGGTGATATAAGAAATATCTAGTTCAAAAATTTAACAAATGTGATTGAATCTATTCTCTAATTACCTACCTGTCTGAATTAAAAAAACTGTTTCTTGTAAGTTTCCACAAAAGTTTAAAAACAAGACTAGTGTAAAACACATTAAGTATATGTAATGTGATTACTAGCTAAATATATCTTAGATATTTTTATTATTATTCTCAATAAGGCCAAACGAATTTCAAGTTTCTGTTATTCTGTATCTCTCTCTCACACACACAAAGTGAGTGAACATTAACATCGCAGGGCTACACCAGGGCTTTTGGTGACAGATCTCGTAATTTTGAACCATGGTCAAGGAGAGGACGAGGAAGACACCTGAGCTGGCACCCTCCTCTCCTAACTACCACACCAACGGGAGGACGTTCGAGCTCTCGACAGATGTAACGTGCATCGCTCTCCTACACGGCGGGGCTTTAGTGGCACTGGGCTCGAACTCATGACGTACCTCCCATGATCCGATACCATGACTACTTGGCTACCGCGGCCACCACACACACACAATTGAGTATTTTTATGAGTTTTTTTAATGATTTAATTTCATTATACAAACGATATTATTTCATTCCAGCAAAGATTATCAAGCAGTGATTGAAAACAAATTATTAACAAGTAATATAAAAAAAAAATTCAAGTCAATTCCTACTTTGAATGGATGAATAGAAAGTAATTTATTTAACTATTTAAAATTTGAGCAAGATATATACATAGGGAGAGAGTGAACTAATAGTAGGAATTAGAAAAAGAGCATGATTTGTCTGCATTGTTGTAACAATGCACACCCGGTTAGGCTAGTTTGGCTGAAAAACCGGTTTTCGACGTCAAATTTTGTCATTACAGTTCAATTGTTACAACAATGGAGACTAATTTAAATTGGCGTCAAAACCGGTAATAATTTTAATTAATTAAATTAATTAATATTTGAAAAACTGTATTAACATCAAGTGTCATCCAGTACAAGTTATTAAAATATATTCAGTACAAGTCAAAAAATTATTTGTGGGTGTGTGAGAGAGATAGAGAGAATTTGATTGGATGAATAGAAAATATTTTATTAACGATTGAAAATTTGAACAAGATATATATATATATATATATATATATATATAGAGAGAGAGAGAGAGAGAGTGAGCTAATAGTAGGAATTGAAAAAAAGGACTAAATAACTTCCTGTTGTTTTATAGAGCACATTTTTGTTGCGATAATCACCGATAATATTTTGACAAACTTTTAGTACTTTATTAAAACTAATTTTAGCATGTAACACAAAGCAGTAGTTCGACCAGAATACAAAAATTTTTGCTATAACAATCGGCACATTAACGACAAGGGCTTAACTCGAATTCTCACTAATAAATCTTGAGCTGCTATTATGCTTTAAACGGGATTTGCCTTTACATTACTTCATATGGCATATATGTAAGCCTCAGTGCTCAGTTCCAAGTTCTGGATTGGAAACTCACTGCACCCATATTATCCTCGGATTGGGGACCTTAATTAACAAAATTTCGCCTTGCTGCTCAAATCTGGACAAAGATCCGAATTAAGCAACATTATCAGAATATTCTATGGAATTCCAATTATTTCAATTTATGGCTTATGGAATATTCCAGTTGGACGGATAGCCAAATTAGTAAGAGTATTAAGATCCCCGCATTCTTTCGTGTCATCGGCCTTATGTTGATCTATGGAAGTGGTTAAAACTGGTAATGATACGAATCCTCAGTTTGCAGCGTCTGTGATAAGGGATTTCTGCTGCGGAAGGCTAATAATTAGCATATGGAACTTGCAGTGCAGGGAATTTAAAGGGAGATTATGGATGTAATGAAATTCTGAAAAATCATTAGAAGAGGGTTTTGCTGTAGTACTTGATTTTATATATTTGTAAAAATAAATCAATGAATCTTTCTTTGGATTTCAACGGGAGGAAAAGCGGTGGGTATAACATATTTGTTTTTAACCATTAATGTAGTTTGAATTAAAATTTATTATTCATAATTTATTTTAAGTTGGATATTTCGTCGGGGAAGGAGTGAGCTTTCTTTATCTGTCATATTAGATTTTTTTTGGAAATTTCTTTCCAAAGAAAAAAAAAAAAAAAAAGGTATAAAAGAGGATGCAAGAACAATATTTTTTTTAATATTTCGAGGATCACTTGGTAAAAGATGATTTTCATTGCTGAGTTAAAAATATGCGTAATTTGGTATCCTTGGAGGTATTTTTTTAGTTTTTCCAAATATATAAATTAATTGATACACCACTCTTATAAGTCTTAAACAATGCGAGAACAGCCCTTAAAAATAGTTTAATAAATTTACCCACGCAAAAATTTAAAATATATTAAACTTTTAAATTTTTATTAATTTAATTTTTAAAACTTAAAATTTTTATTTTAAAAGCAACCAGTTTATTAATAAAAAGCGTAGTATTCCACCAAATCATACTCTTCTTTTCATCCAAAGAACATATTTCTAAAGAAATTTCACATACGAAATTAAGAGACAATTAGCTAAGCATGCATGCTTATTTTGTGGAAGATTATTTTAATCTGACGTTCTGCAAACAAGTGGCGCTTTTATATGTTAATAAATGGTTTCTCTAGTCTAGTCTCTGCAGCATATGATGACACAAATAGAATAATTGGTTAGTAGCTTCGAATTTCGTTAACAGAAGGGCTATAGACAACAGGCTCTGTAACTTTAATTCAAGGTCAAGGGATGAGGACAAAACCTAAGCTGGCACCCCATTCTCCAGATTGCCGCACTACACCAATGTGAGGACTTAGGACCTCGACAGATTTAACGTGCATCAATCTCTGTACGCGATATATTTTTAGTGTTATCAGGGCTAGAGCCCCAGACTCGACAGAAATAATGCCGGACTCCAATTCACACCCATCATTTTGCTACCACTGCTGATACAACTAAAAGCTTCTAAGCTGAGATGGTTGATGCATATAGTTCGTTTTTGAAATGTTAGTATTAGAGATTTTTCAGCCAATATGGCGTTTATAATGCTGCAAATATAGTACTTTACAATTCGTCTTTGCTGTGTTTCCAACAATATGAATAGGTATTCAGTGAAATAGTTCAATTTTATATTACAGTTTCAATAAAGAAAATAGTTTCAAATTGTTAAAACATGTCAGAACAAAGCAGCATAATTTTTATTGGCTGTTCTTGATGAGCTGTAACAGCAAGCAAAGATACTTATTTAAATATTCGAACTTTATTAATGTATAAACAACATAACCTCCAAGATTTTAGTTTAAACAGAAATTTGCACAGCTTCGTTACCTTTAGTAGATATGTCGCATTTTACTATCTCAAAATAAATTCAAGGAGACATTAGCTCATAATATTAAAAATATCCAAACTTGAAAGACATTTTTAAGCATAAAAATATTTTAATATCTAAATGAAAGTGTACTTGTATATTTAAAAGTATTTAAATATACAAGTAGTTACAATACAAATATTTGTCCACTGACCTACATCCTTAAATTTAACAGTATTCAATAAATACAGAATATGGATCATATTTTATACCATAAGAACCAGAAATGATTTAAATGCAAATTAGAAGTATAACAAACTATATGCTCCATATGAAAGCAAAGTCAGAATAAATGTAAGAGCATTTTATTTTATCTGATATAAAGTGATTCAAATTTAGTTTCTATCTTTTATCAAGCCTTTGTCTAAATTTGCACTCTAATGTAGTTTTCTTTTATTTTCTCGCGTTTGATATATTTTTCATGATATTTGAAACATGACAAGTTATTTCTTAGCCATGGTTTCGATCTTCTGCTGTTTATTGTGTATTCTGTAATAATAAAAATGTTTAAGTTTAAGCTAACTGGCGAATGATCCAGCCCCGTGTTGACCAGTTAGGAGGATGCCTTCTTATTACATTTAGTAAGTTATCGGTCTAAAAAGCAATAACGAGATTTGTTTTCCAGCCAATCTCAAGGGAAAGATTCGAGAAAATGAGAGAAGAACATTATCTCAAGAAGTATATTTCGAAATAAATTAACGCAATAAATAATCTGAATGTTAAATTAACAAAATTAATGCAACGAATGCGATGTCAGCTAAAGTAATTGCCGAAATGCATTTTTAGTTGTTGCATAAAATAGCATTCGTTCGAAAACGTCGTAATTAGAGATAGAGAGAGAGAAACTGTAATTCCTAAATCAGTGGAATGCTGCCTTTGCTGGCATTATTTAAATCTGCTATAATTATTTCGCAGCTCTTAGTCTAAAATGGTAGAAATGAAAGTAAAAAAAAAAAAAAAATAGAAGTTGGACTTAAACCAAAAATAGTTATCACTTCTTTGCCATTTGCTTAGGCTAAAAGTTTCATAGCTGTGTTTTTCAGAAAGAATATTCAAAACAAAAAGCAATGCATTGCCACTAATGATACCGGTGTAAAATCGCATTTCAATGACATACCTTCCTCAAGCATTTTAAAATTATCCAAAGTACAAATTATCAAAGAATTATCGCCCAGTGTGTTAAAAATATCACGTTTTGAATTAAATTTGAAACACTTCTGAACAATTAAATTTGTTTATTAAATAAAAGTTGACGGTCTTTCCGCTTGGCAAAGTTTTGTTTTGACCCATTAAGTATTTAGATAGGAGATTTATGGAACAAATGTTAAGGCATGCGGGTTGAAGAAGAAACGACCTTGGAAACGCCCTCATCTCGGGGGGGGGGCGAGTGTTGAGAAGGGAGAGTGAATTCATGAGTATCATCGACCCTCGGGATTGTCATGGTAACCTGAGGAAACACAGAATGGGTTCGCCCTACAGCGTGCCTTGTTCTTTGGGTGATTAACATCGCCAATTACATCGCCTTAAAATTCCCCATTTACCTTGGCTGCCAAAGTTGGCGATAAATTCCGGAGACACTTCAAAATAGTGCTTTTACGTACCAAAATGCGATTTCGGTTTCGATAAGATTGAGCTGGCGATTGTTGAATGCGTGAAGTTTTGACAGGACTTAAAATGGTTTTGTCTTTTCTTGTTCTTCCAGGAGAAACAAAGAAGCTTTCCTTAAAAGAATGGAGGGAATAACTTGTTTAATTAGCTTAATCTGCAGCTTTGTTAGAGTTTTTTCGAACATTTATTTTAATGGGCTCAAAGGGTTAACATTGGAAGTACTAATAGTAAAAACTCAATTAAAATTCTGTTAGTAAAACTTTTTTTTAAAGTCGGGGGAAAAAACGCATAAAGTGTGTTATGATTTTACAAACTTTTACAATAAAATATTTATTACAACTGCAATAAATGTTTTATTACATTACTACAGTTTAGAATTAGATGTTTTTACATGATGCAAATTTTGCTTATAAGAAATAAAAAATAAGATATCTCTAGGAAAGTATTCATTGACCACCTGATTCAAATAAAACAATAATTAATTGATACCATAATTAATAGGTTATTGATAAATAAGAATTAATAGTTTTCACAAATACAACACAATGTTTAATGACACACTTTTAAGCAACGCGGACTGCTGGCGACGAATGAACCTTGTAATTTTGAAACTCATTCATCACAAGGTTTTATGAAAACCTATTTGTTTCATTTTTTACAATAAATATTGAAAATATTATTTTTCATTTTGACCCGCTGGTTTCGATTTCAAATTTTTTTTAAATTAGCAAAAGACTAGAGTGGGAAAAAGTAATAATTTGGATTTTTCAAAGAAAGGAGTAACAATATTGTATGTAGGGGATTTGAACTTTTTCACAGGGCTGTTACTTTTTCTCATCAAAATAAATAATAACAATAATACTCAATTAAAAAAAGCTGTATATATGTCAAAATTTTAATTATTTACCTAAAAACTGAATTTTTTTATTCTTTCCGTAAACCTGAAATATTCTCACAGTATTTGTAACAAAATGTAATTATAATCTATGCTTTGAGAAAAAAGATTCTGCATTACTAGCTAAGCAAAAAAATCATTCAGAAATGTAATGCCCAAATAAAAGCAATCTCGCAGTGATTTTAATAGAGCAAATCATACAAACAAGAATACATGTGTGACGGGTTCTTACGCGTTTCACTAACCTTCTCATATACTCTTTAAATGTTTTATTTATTTCAACCAATCTCCACCGGGAGCCAAAGCGTGATTTATGCAAATGAGATATTTTATATAAGTTCGGGTTTAGCGAGTTAGAGAGGAGAATGAAATGAAATGAGAAAGTGTTTTTTCAAGTGTAAACGTAGACGTTGTGAGTAGAGTCTATTGTAACGTTGTGGATAAATTTAGTTCATAAAAGAACTGCGAAATAGCAGAGAAAGAAGTCACCTATTAAAGGAATCCAATCAAGATATTAAGGAAGCAGCTAGACGAACCTGCCATAACATAAGGAATCAGGTTAGTTTGATTTGTTCCCAATTAAGTATAAGTGTGAAGCTGTAATTGTACGCGTCGTCCCTTCGTAGACTCAGATAGGATTCCGTCGTTCATGATTATTGAATCCTTATCATTCTCCACTGTGTTTTATTGTTCTTAAAATTGAATAGTATTTGTGTAATCTCTTAATTAAGAAAAGTCAATAAATAAGATTGATTTGTTAAAATGAGTAGTGATTTATTATGAATTCAACACATCCAAATTCAGGTAATAACCGAAGGGGAGTTGATAATCTTAGAGGTAGCGAGAGACTACGACATATGTATTAATTTTTTTTCACACGGAAAGTACACATAAAACCAAAAAATAATTATTTTTAAATTACGTACCATCAGAAGTATTTAAATCAAACAATTACAATTAAATGAGAAATAAGCATTTACTCGCCCACACATTCCCCTTCCATACTGTTTTATACAGGAAAGGATTTTGTTCTTGTTTTCGTTATTCTAAGAAAAAAGAATTATCAATTAACTTTCTTCAATCAATTTTTTTGACTAATTTTGGATAAGCTATCAATATTCATTTCCAAAATCTTATTCTTCAAATGCTGCTACAAGTATCTAACCAATGAACAACCTCTATTCAAATAGAAATGATTGTGATTGGCTAGAGGGTGAAAAACACTAAACGCTATTCAAATAGTACAAGTGAAATGAAAAATAAGTAACGACATGGACTTTTAACAACTGAATACCACCAGAATTATTTCCTGAAATCATCACATATATTTTCACATTAATATAAAATAATAGTAAAAATTAAAGGTTGTATATATTAATAACGATATTTTTAGGGTACAAAATCAAATTAACTGTTTTGTATTATAAAAGTTTTCACGTATAAAAATGACCTAAAATTTATAAATGGTAGGTTATTAAGATAAATGTTTAACTAACCTTTTGCCGATTGCATTAATATTTCACGGACAGATGGTTCATCAATAATTATTCTTTGCGAAAGCCCAGTGTCTTTAATACATATATAACTCAGAAGTTTTTACATATTCGTTTGCACTCTTGTCAATGCATAACTAACTATCCGTTATTAAAGTCTTCTAAATTATATTCCAACGCAATCTCAAAACTTTCCTTTTAAATTCTACAAGTATTAACAGTCATAAAAGTATCTAAGTTTATAAAGTTATGTTCTTTGTAATAAACTATAACCTGCTTGTTTCAATACGATCTGCACTTATTTTTTATAAATGTATACAACTTATTCGGTATAATCAAAAATTAGAATGTTGCCAACAGTTGAAATAATTAAAATTTGAACAAAATGTGAATGCGATTGCAGAGGTCATTCTTGATGGTAAAATTCTGAACAAATTAAAATTCTTCCTCTTTTTATTTGTAATTTACAAGCAGTGAATCTAAGGAAAAACCAAACAAATAAATTCTCTCAAAAGCTTGTTATCACAAAGGACGAAAAATATATTTCCGTTTTTCAGAAATAAGTAAGTAATGCACTGGGCGTCTTCATTTTTATTATTCTGATAATCTGATTGATTGTGCTGATTTAAAAAAAAAAGAAAATGAAAGTTCCAATAAATATGAAAATCCAATACAAAAGAAAAGATGAAAAATAACAAATCCAAGTTAATGTAAAAAATCTCAATTTATTTCAGTCAAAAATGAATGAAGATTTTGAACAGAAGGAATTCAAAGTCTTAACTATCTATACAGAAGTATTTAAAAATGCATACAAAATATGGATACATTTAGTTAATGACTGGGTGGCGTAGTTGGTTTGTGGCTGGCCTTCTTCACCCGAGGTTGCGGGTTCGACCCCGGCCCAAGTTGGGAGTTTTTCCTGACGCAGAAAATCAACAGCGTCCATATCGTATGATTATGTGACATGTTAAAGATCCCTAGAGTGTCTGTTTGACTTGGGTGCTCTTGGCAAAATTAAATCCTAGTACAGGTTCGCATCGTCAGAGCTCAAGTGCCTCCCTCTAGGGAGGAAACTGGGCGTCAAAATTACCTGCGGCGAATGGTATACGCCTCTATGGTGCCGCACTAAAAAGAGATACCAGCTTCCGGGGAATGTACTAGGTCTGCGATGGTAAAATAACAATCCGCACCTCCATTAGAAATTTTAAAAAAATGTGTCTGTGAATTTTAAATGAAATTGGCATATTTAAAAAAAGAACTGACACCAAATATACATGTTATGCATCTTACTATACAGGGAAAATATGAATGATATAAGTTAAGCCTGATTTATATTACTTTATAAATATCACGTCTTCGATTTCAGTTTATCCTTTTTATACATAGAGTAAATTTAACTTTTGAATACTAAGTGCTTTTGTCTATTTTTATAAGTAAGAATTGCTCATATTATTATTCTTTTATTAACGTGTTTTACATATTTTATTTAAAAATAAAATATTTAATTTCCATTCATTTTCAAATTGATGCTGCTAACAAAATTGTTTTTCTGAAAATGTGGGCGGTACAATTGTTTTTTCAAGAGAGAGAGAAAGAATTTGTGAGCTATAAGTATATGTTTTTACAAGCTTTTATTTAACTTACAATGTATGTATGTAATTTGTTCGGGTGGAATCTTGCAACTCAAATTTTGAAGCTGATATCTTCACCCTATTGAGCTGAAATTTTGTACACACGTTTAGTTTGGATGACAATGCATGTTTTGACCATTTATATTCCGATATTGCAATTAATTAAAAATATATTAATTAAAAACATTAAACTAGTTTTGGGCGCCAACTTTGATATATATTTACATTGATGTAATAATGTTATTTTTACAACATTGACAAAAGTTGGCGTCGAAAATCGGTTTTCAGCCAAATTAAAATTTCATAACGTTGCGCTTTTGACTGTATTTATTAACTTTGTCTAAAAATTAATTACATTTCTACAACGTAAAAATAATCTAATTTCTACAACGTATGCAATTTTTTTACAAATTTCTATCTATTTTCTTGGATTTAAATTCAAAACAAAAAAGTCGAGCCATTTTCCAATTTAGATTGGTACATTGTATACCTTTCTCAACGCTACCAAGTTAAACTGAGATGGAGTATTGTAGAAATTCTTTAAAATTTTTTATCTAACTTTAATCTATGAAATTCGGACAAAAAATAATTACAGAATTGGAAGGATCATTTTTTTTTATATATCTTACCCATCAAAAAGGAATCCGCTAGGAAAACAATAAGAGAAAAATATTATCCAGAAATGCAATGTATTTACAATTAAAAAAATAATTTTATATTAAAATAAATGAATTTTTTAAAGAAATTTTCTAATTTTAAGCCTCCAAGTAATTTATATATACCTTATTTTATCTCCAGTAATCTAAACACACACTACGACATGTGTCCTTAAATTTAATTACAAATAGTATCTGTTAATTTTATTTGAGTTTTTTTTGTTTGAAAAATTACGGCAATTTTGTTTTTCTAGATGAGTTAGGTACATTGTAAAACCAGCTCATGGATATTGATATCCATAAAATGTGCCAAAAGAGAATAATTTGCAAATAAGGAGATTTTAAAAATAAGGAGAGGGAAAAAAATCGAATCTGAGAAGAAAAATTTCGTTAAATAGGAAATGCACTTCGCTATTTGGAGTTATTTTACGAAGAAAAGAGTAATATGTGCTTGGGTCCAGGAAAAAGTTCTTAAAGTAGAGAAATTCCCAAAATATAGAGGTTCGTTACATGGAGGTTTGACTGTATAAATATAATACGATGGTTAATTATTTTTTCAAATCAAGTTTCTAAAGATGACCTGAGCAATTAAAAAAATAGATTCTTACGTAGAAGATATCCAATGTCCAGCAAAATAATATCATTAGTTGAGAAAACTTTCTTTTTTGATTACAACATGCGTTTTGAATTTTAAGCATTTTATTGATTAATACAAATCTTTAAATGCCCTTTGAAGTTTTTTAATAAATAACTAGATTTTTCTTCTAATATGTTAGAGAAATATATATCCCTTACCTTCAAAATATTTCAAATAAATAATATATTCTTTAAGATTTTTCAAAAAATAGTCAAAATTTTAATTAAACACTTAATAATTCCGTCATTTATTAAGATAATTTCACGAAACCTTTTTTTCGTGTGTAGAATAATATTACCCAAGATCTGCACGAAGATTGACAAAAAATTACGGATTTAAAAAAAATTGTGTTTTTCGTCTAATACCCTTTTTTGCGAGAATTGATTCAGCTAAATCAGGGATGGTGAACCAGCGTTGAATGAGTTGAACAGGCTGAGAAACCTGTCCAGCGATAACTAAAAAGTAAAAAATAAATTAAGAATAAAAAAAAACTTTTTTAAGAACAAGCTTTTATTTAAACGCTCTAAAAAGAATAAAATAAACTTTTCCTTCAAAACTTATTTTACTGTTAACTTATAACGTCATTATACAATTTATATGATATAAAAGCTTGTCGCGAGATTTACCTGTGTAGATAAACAAGTAAAATAAATAACTTGACCTCAATGATTTTAATTTTTAAAAATTCAAACTAAGTAAATACGAGTACTTAAATCTCGCGACAAGCTTTTATATCATATAAATTGTGTAATGACAATACAAGTTAACAGTAAAATAAGTTTTGAAGGAAAAGTTTATTTTATTCTTTTTAGAGCGTTTAAATAAAAGCTTGTTCTTAAAAAGTTTTTTTTATTTTTAATTTATTAATTTTTAATGTGCGACTTAATCAAATTAAAATAAAAAAAAACATTCACTTAATTTTTTAATCAAACTCGTGAGGTAAACTTTTAATGGTAGAGGAAGCATTTGAAGAATTTTCCTGTAAAAAACATTAGACAATAACACACTTTTAGTTAGATGGTTTAAAATCAAATAATTTTTGAAATAGTAAAATCATAAAATCAATGTGTTAAAAAAACTAGTTTATATGTACTAAAAAATAAAATTAATAGCGTCTTATTAGTTAAAAGCTTTTCTTAGATTCTTTAAAAGATTCAGATTCAGAAAGCGTAAGAATTTTTAAAAGAATTACAACATAACAATTTTTCCCTTTTTAAATATTTCAAATACATAAATTTGTATACATATTCAAATATACGACAGTTAAGATTTAGCGATAAGAAAATAATTTTACAAATTTCCCCATCAAAGTTGAAAACTACTTTTAGAAAATCTATAAGAAATGATAGAATGTTAGCTCATATACGCGTTTGGTACATTAAAAATATAAAAAGTGCTTCCGATTATATAATGGAGTAAGAAATAATCCTCTAAGCACAGAAATAAATTCAATAAATGTGATTCTTTTAAAAAAGATCAACAGCAATGAAAAGTCATCATTCAAAAAGAGAATTTTTGATACATAGTAACTTTTCCCCAAAATGTCATTATGTTAACGTTGGAAAATATATAACTCGAAGAATTTATTTTAATACATGAAAGCAGACATAACGGAATTAAATCCAAAGAGGTGCGAGAGTTTTTAAGTGTTGCAGAATTCTTTTTGAAAAGGATTCGGGTTGACTTTTTAAAGTTAATTTGAAATTTCTGCAAAAAATAATTGTTAGATTAATTCTAAAAAATGTGTTTGATTAAATTATTAAAAGTTAATGTGTTTTAAAATTGCGTAAATGATTAGAAAAAAATTTTCCTTAAAAAAATTAAAAATTCTTTTTTGTATTTTATCTTAAATAAATAATTAGTTTGAAGCGCTCTAATAATTAAAATTTTAACTAAGTTCCAAAAACACTTATATATTTGTAAAAATATTTTCCTATTAAAGAAAATATTATTATGATATATTTTAAATTAATTTTCTTTAGGATTTTATTTAACTGTCTTTAAGTCCCAGAATTAGCTTTGACAATGAACTGCTATGTAATTCAGGCTACCTTTAACAGTTTAGTACCCCATTTTCAGTATTCTAGTTAATTTTAAATTGTATCTAAAATTAAGATATTTCAAAGATCTTAATGTAAATGAAGTGTTAAACTTTATACAAATAAGCAAATCCTCATAGTAAGAAGCAGAATAAATTTCGTACCCAAACAATATTAATTTGATTCAGTATACTTTAAAGAAATACATTTCTGTTTCTGAAATCATTGACTTAAAGTGAAATGAAGATAATTAAAATGAAAACACTACAAATTATAAGATATAAAATAATAAAAGATAAAAATACATTTTTTCCCCTCCATTCATTATCAAAAGTTCCTTCAAAATCAAATAAACAGAAACATTGCTAAATTATTCTAAATAATCTCGTCACAGTATTTGTGAGAGTTCATTAATACCTTTGATTTTTTGTTTATTTCAGTCGCTTAGACAATGAAAATTTATCTCTTATACGCGTAACTTCAACTGACAGACGACTCCAATGCAAGATGTTTTGCCTAATTCTTAATACAAATATAGTTCCGATTTATTTGGACTCTATTTTTATGAGAAAATACATTTAAATAAATGTGTGTGTTATGTCCCGAAGGTCACTTCATAATCTCAAACATTTCTACTTTAAAAGAAATTTAAAAGCAAAATCGTAAAAACCAACATATAATAATTCTCATATGACTTTAAATTTAAATTTACTATTGCATGGAGATCATAGGTTTATTTCTTTACCACGAAAAGTGAACTTTCAGAGATTTCATTTCAGATTCAATATTTTACAAACCAAATTCACTTCCCTACAAATCAAATCCATTGGGTAACGTAATCGTTACATTCAATTGCGAATTTATGCATATTTTGATCCTGTTACAAATTTAAATATTCATTTCATTTTTTTTTCTCTTAATAATTTGTATTTTAGTTTGCCTTACTTTTAATTATATATATATACCTACTTATTACACTTCATTTATCTATTTTTCACTTTTCAAAGTTAGTGTTACGAATTTTGTGTAAATAGTGTAAATAATTTGTATTTGGATGTGTGATGCATTTATATTACACTATGTTATATTTAATTTATGTTAAAGGTATATATTTTCACAAGCGTTATAATGGCGATTCAATGGGAATTTGACGAAATCTTGGCAATAGAGCCAAGTTGGCATAATTTTTGGCAACCAAGTTGGCGACCCTTTTTAGTGAGTTCGGGACCGCATGGTTTCCTCTAGAAATTAGTGGAAAAATCCCCTGCATTCACGATCTATGACGCAAGCGGGTCTTTCTCGAAGTTTCCGCCGGGTCTATAAATAGAGCAATGCTCGCCGAAGCGACTCACTCTTGTTTTAACCAGCGATTAGTAAACTTGCCTTAATCGTGATTACCTATTAGCTCAGCTGTGCGTGTGAATAATCTTTTACTTAAATGTATGTTAGACACTGATAATTGTGTCTGAGTGTTGTTGAAGGTGTGAAATCTTTCTGATATTTATTCTGCGAATTTTGTTGTTGAATCCTGTATTTCAAGGATTGGATTTTCGACACAATAAATTCTCATACCTGTTAAAGAACTGGCTTGTTCTTTGCGACAGATTTGCATAAAATCCTCGAACCCGATCAACGTAACAATATTTTCCCATTCTGTTTTGATTTGATGGAAATCTCCATTGGTAGATCGGCCCGGAAAAATTCAAATAGGGAAAGTTGGTATAACATACAGTTAGCTGAATCCTGCTATTTAATTATTATCTCGAATTTACATTTTGATTTGTTGAATATTAATTCATTTTTTGGTTTTTTTCAATAAGTTTTTTTTACTCTTTCAATGGCAATACATTCATATGTGTGATATTAGTTTTCTTTTAATTATGTTTTATTCGTATAATAGTGTGTATATACTTATATGTGCGTGTGTGTGTGAGAAGGAGTGTTAATTAACGTCGCGCTATAAATCAACACGAGGGCTATTGGAGGTGGATCTCGTAATTGTGAACCATGGTCCAATAACGAGGACGACTCCTGAGCTGGCACTCTCTTCTCCAAACTTCCCCACTACGACAGCGGAAAGAGTTTGAGCCTCGACATATTTAAATTGCATCGATCTCTTTACTCGACAGGTCTTCACTGGTACTGGGGTTCGGATGCATAAAACGCCGGCTATGACTCCCTGACCACGAGCCTCTCAAGGGAACTGGTGTATGAATAAGTGAAGTGGTAGATTACTGCGGTTCCATATTGGAATATATTCATACCGGATAAATAAAAATTGGAATATGTTACATAATGTGTAGATTTCATCTGATTGAAAAATAATTCGTACAAACTAGGGGTATATTCTTTAAAGGCAAAGTTTACTCCAACGTCGTTCAAGAGATTACCGTAGCCGCTGTAGCCAAGTGGTTTAGACATCGGATCGTGGCTAGCGTGTCATGAGTTCGATCCCAGTACCACTGAAGACCCGCCGTGTAGGGGAGCGATGCGCGTTAAATCTGTCGAGAGCTCAAACGTTCTCCCGTTGGTGTGGTGTGGTAGTTAGAAGAGGGGGTGCCAGCTCAGGTGTCGTCCGCGTCACTTGACCATGGTTCAAAATTACGTGGACCGTCCCCAAACGCCCTCGTGTAGCTGAACAGTGGGACGTTAATATTCACTCACTGAAGAGAATGCCTCAAATATAGTGATAAATGACTTGTTGTGAATTAAGTAAAATAAAAAAGATTGTTACAACAGTAAAAAGCAAAACATGAACAATCAGACAAAATGAATATATTATGAAACAAGAGATGTTCCTCGGAAGGAAAAAAAAAGCACCGTTTACAAACGTAATTGTAATTCTACTCTCATATAAGAGACAAAACCTAAATAACACAGAAAGGCCATTGGGACTGAAATTATTTTTGCTCTGGGAAGACCTGGATTAACAATTTAATAGTATTTGTCCGTGCTTAGAATAGGAACCAAACAGAAGAGGATGGAACAGAAATAACCCGTTTAAGATAATTATATGGAGACTTGACACGAAACAGTTTTTAAACTTTCATTTGACGTACAACGAAGTTATTATCATAGCAAATTAAGTACTTCAAAGACGTTTTGTTCGAATAAGTTGCAGCGTTTTACATCCAAATGGCTTCAACTTCTGATTGTTGTTCTGAGGCGTCATAAGCTTTAAAATAAGTGCGTGCAATTGTTTTGGTGTGGGCACTACTTTGTGGTAGGCGACATACAAACCTTTTAAAATAATTGCATTCATTAGTTAGCTTTGCATTTCAGAAAGGATATAAATTGTACCATACAAATCAGTAAATACAAATTAAATAAAATAATGCCTGCCACTTTTCACCATACAATTCACAGAACACTCAATCAAGTTCTGATTAGCGGTTAGATCTTTTATTGAAACTAGGTCAAGTAATTCCTTTGCGAGAACAAAACTTTCATTGATTCCACGGATGAAGATGAGTAATTGTGTACAGTGTCTTAGTTATCTGTGCTATCATCTACAGCCAAAGAAAACAAAACAAAATCTTTGCTAGCAGCCTTCAGCTCTTCTGTGAGTTTGACACAAATTGAGTCAATGCGCCGCACTACTGTATTTCTTCAATACAGTAGTCAGGACTGTATTGAAGGACTCAATACGATTCCAAACATACTAACTTAATAAACTCACCATCACCAAAAAAAGCTTTGTTATGCGCTTGGCACGATTATAAGCTACCATGAAACTTTTACTTCTGTAGCTTTATTTTAAGTGTTGATAATATTATAAATGTGTTACTTCTTCAACCTTCTCACACACTCCGCAGCTTTTATATTTCGCGTTCTCTCATGAAAAGTTTGCAGTCAAATTCGCAATGTTTTCTCTCTCCATAATAATATATACAAATAGTTATAGACCTAAGTTATAACCAGTCAAGACAATAAGAAATATTGGACACAGTAGTACAATAGCAAACTCTTGGCCTTAGGAACCAAGATTGCAGATTTTAAAAAGAAAGTTTTCTGACTAGTCAACCTCCACTTGCAATTTGCCTATACACTGCGTCATAGGGAAAGGAAGAAATATTATAGAAATGTAGTTTTTACTAAATAAAAAACTCAATACCAAATTTTATGGACTACGAGTACTTAACTAGTACTAGTAAGGTCGGTGTAGTAAAACTGAACTATCTTTATATATATGTGTGTGCGTCATTTTGAAACACACACGCAGAACCCATTTTACGTTTTTTCGGGAGAATTTCATGTTTTGATAAAACTGCAAATTTATATACATATTTACTCTCTCAAACACAAAATTGAAATTAATCAGATTGATTGAAAAAATACCACGAATCGGATCTACACTGCGCAGACATATCGATGAGGCCATTTTTATGAAAAATACGACTCCAATCTTTAATTGAGCGCTAGGGAAAAAAATCTCAGTTCAAGACGAATTTTAAGACTGTTTTGGAGTGCTATAGAAGACTCTTAGCAAACTTCTGTCCACCGCAGTGTTAAATTATTTCTAATTATACTTTACTCCAACCATAAAAAATTGATACCATAAAAAATCGATTCACCTATCTACATGAATTCCATGCTGGAACTCTAACTGGTGGGAGATATCGGGAAGATATCCTTGATCGAAATATCCATCCATATCCCAGTACTATTGATAATGAATTAATTCTGATAAATGGTAATGCGCTTGTTGCACTTGTCCTCAATATAATCCTCAGCAAGTATAGATTGTTATGGAATATCTTGAGTATCATGCTTTGGAGTGAATAGAATAGCTAGTGCATTTGAGTTTCGTATTTGATAGAACATATGTGAGACTATCTTTGCATTGACAATCTCTAGGTACTCTAAAATTTTAAAGCATCTTATTTGGCGTATGTGCGCACGCAGCGGTCATAAAATCAATGGTCAAAGGGAAAAAATGGAAGATTTGTGATTTTTCTTGAAAAAAATTATCATGTTTACAATTGTATACCACATGAAACGAAAAAGAAATTAATGCAGCTGCTTAGATAAATGTGAAATATCAGAACTACATCGCTAGTATTGAGAATAAAGCTCAGGGCAAATGAATATATTGATAACTTCTGTCGTGGAGAGAGATTGAGCATTTCCACACACACACACACACACACACACACCAGCCTCTTCAGTAGATTTATTGACCTTCAGATTAACCCGATTCATGGAAATATTGAAGATAATCAGTAAAATTACTCTGGTTCATTTAGATGAAAAATAATAAACGTGGTCTTTTAAACTATAAAAAGATTCCACCCACTTGTTATACATATTACGCAAATACTGTATGATTTAATGTAAATGAATGAGTCTTTATTAACTTTGCACTTTAAACCTACACGAGGGCTATTAACGACGGAATTAGTAATTTAAACCACGGTCTTGTGACGAAGACGACATCTGAACTGGCACACTACACCTCTAAAATATCACACCACGTAACAGGAGGACGTTTTAGCTACGACAGATTTAACGTGAATATCAGCCCCTCTACGCTGTGGGTCAGTGGCACTAAGGCTTCGAACTCACAACACGTCAGCCACGAGCCAATAATCCTAAAAACTAGGTTACCGCTGCCACTGATTTGATGTGGGATGTGGATAATTTATCTAATAGCTGATATTCCCGTTCTTCGCACGGGTGAATAGAAAAATTAAACAATACAGATTGAAAGATAAAGAAGTTCTTAATTTTAGGTGAATAGCAAATTAAACAAAACAAGAAATATATAAAAAAAAATTTAAGTCAATTCCTACTTTGGAAGGATGAATAGAAAGTATTTTATTAACGATTGAAAATTTGAACAAGATCTATCTATCTATATATATATATCTACATAGGGAGAGAGCGAACTAGGAATTGAAAAAAGAGCAAGTGAATTTGTCTTCATAGTTGTAATAATGCACACCCGGTTTGGCTGAAAAACCGTTTTTCGACGTCAACTTTTGTCATTGTTTTAACAGTTACATTGTTACAACAATGGTGATAAATTTAAATTGGCGTCGAAAACTGGTAATCAATTTAATTTAGTTAATTAACCGGTAATTAGTGAATTAAATTTTGAAAAAACTATATTAACATCAAGTGTCATCCACTACAAGTTTTAAAAAATTTATTAGAACTTGATTGGAATTTTATTAACGATTGAAAATTTGAACAAGATAAATATATATATAAATATAAGAGAGTGTGAGCTATATAGTAGGAATTAAAAAAAAAAAGCTTTTTGCACATCTCAGCTGAACAAACAAACAAAAAAAATGCTAAATTTTAAGTCTGCAGATCTAATAGCAGATAAAAATGATTTTTTTTCTTTATAACGCCTCGTACCTCTTTTGTAAGTTGATTTTTGAAAACACCTTCCTAAGCTGTCCTCTGCTCAGCAAAAGTAACAAATTGTTACAAATTTTGTGAAATGAATGCTTAAAATAGTGTAAATAATTTATATCTGGATGTGTAATACGTTCATATTACTTTCTGTGTTTTTATTTTATGTTGAAATTGTAAGATTCGCAAGCCCTTTCATTATGGCGATTCAATGGAAAAATAGCGAAATTTCGGCGATAGAGCCAAGTTGGCATCATTTTTGGTGACCATGTTGGCAACTCGGCGATGAATTGAACTGTCCATAAGTTGAAATGCTGTAGCGCTACCTGGTGGGGAGCTGCAACAAAGAGGATCGCACAAAAACCTCCTCCACAAAAAATGCATATTCATGCCAATTTTCATAGTGATCGATTGAACGGTATTGGAGTGAAGTCATATATACAAACATTCATTTTTATAGAAATAAGATTAACATTTTATGAAATGTACAGTAAATTACCATTAAAACAAAGATAAGCAATGAAAATTACCAAGTGGAGATTCTTAATATAAAAAATAATGTATGCAAAGAGTAATATTGTGCACTACTATTTGTAAATATAAGCAGCCCGTAGGTGAAAATGAATGCATTCAAAATCTTGAGCGTCATACACATTCTATCAAACTAAAGAATTATTGAGTTTCTTCCAAAAATACAATCATAAGAGCAATTATGTAGTGACGTATTAAAAGTCTTCAAGTTCTCGATCTTCTCTGAATCCATTGTGTGCTTAGTCTAAGGACAGAAGATACTTCACAAAAAAAAGTAAGTTTCTAACAAATAGCGCCATTTTATCCTCCAAGAAATAATACTCCTCCCTTCCCCCCACTCAATGTTCTGAAGCCAAAACAGATGGGAGTTCCCGGATAATTGTTCCGGACACCCGGACGTTTGATGAAAAGCCTTGCATTAGTCGCGGTCAATTGACGGAATCTCACGCCCATTGGTCCATCTCTGTGACGTCACCGACGACACCACTAAAGAGGGCAGTCCATCAATAGGAAAGGAAAAGGATACGGGGAGGGGGAGCACATGAAGAATAAAATGGAACGGAATTTTTGAATGCGACAATTGCTCTGGTTCGGTGGAGCGATTTTGTTCTTTTTTTTTCTCTCTTTCTTTTTATGACGATGCCGAAGAATAAATGGCCCTTCGAAGTCCAAGGGGGTGAATTCCTCTTTTCTCATTTTCGAAATATTCGTATGGTAATTCCAGTTTTTGGCGGAGGCTCTTTGTCTTGGCGAAGGAAGAAAAAAACAAATATTCCTCCGCATTTCTATGCATTGTAAAGAGATAGGGGTTATCTGCGCGAGTCGTCGGAGAAATTTGATAGCTTTCCCTTTTTCTTCGGCCTCTTTAAATGCTGCCCGTTTTCGCTTTTGGGCTTCATCGTTTGCACAGTTGAATCTAGATGTAATGAAGTTATACCATCTTTTGCATTTTATGGCTCTAAAAGGGAGGGAATGCCATCGCTGGAATTAATAGAAGGGGAATAACAGTGTTTTGTCGATTTTGCGCTCTTTCCACTGTTTCAGCTGAGAAATGACAGATGCGAAACAATTAAAATGCGCAGTGGGAGATGATTCCTGCATATGTTTGAGATATTACCTAACACAAATTTCATTTCAACTTAGACTATGCAGTAAATTAGTCGCAGATTTGATGTGGTGGAGTCGTGGGGTAGGCATCTATACTGCTTAATGAGGTCTGCTGTTTTTGTAAGTTCAGCTAGCCAGAGGACTTCAAGTGAAATTGCGTTCAAGAAAAAAAAAATGAGGCGTAGATTCAGCATCGTCTTCGATAATTCAAAAAAGCACAATTTACCTCAAATGCATAACAATGGCACGGCAAATGGTGTAAGGAATCAAAGAATTTACTGCCAGCTGTGATGTCTCAAAACTTTTTAAGGGAATGGGCTCCTATGTGAAAGCACTTACGGCCTTTTTAAACAGACAGTATGAAGCATGCATTGTCAAATAATCGTACAAACGGTAGCCTGTAACAAATAAATGTGCGTGACTCATAATCACACCAACCTACGAGAGCTCTAAATGATGATATACGTTGATAGGCCCAGGCCTAGGCACGGACATGACATGACAATGCAGTCTTGTCACTGTTGCCAGTTGATACATAGCTCGAAATTCCTAGTTTTTCGGAGAGATTTTCACATAACAAGTTAAAATTATTCCAATCATGGTCTTATTGAGGCCGAGTTGAGAACGAGACGATGTTCGAAATCGAGGCCAAGGCCCGGTTAACCATGTCTTAAAGCATAGGTTCTCAACTTTTTTTGAACTGGCGCCCCCTTTTCTAGTGAATATTTCGATACCGTCCCCCTTTTCTAGTGAATGTTTCGATACCGCCCCCTCTCACTCTAGAGAAATAAGAATGTACACAATACATGGTGAAAACAAGAGTTAAATTTTTAAAAAGATTCTGTTACTAATAGAATACATTTTTTTCTAAAGCCTCATTTTTTTCCCTTTTGAATCTGAAATTACTAGTGCCACAAATACATTTAAATGTGTAATATTATATATTTTAGTCATAGATAGGATATTGTTGGAATTGAAAAGTTACTGAATTTCTTCTTCATTTAAAAGAGTGGAATAAAAGTTTTAGCTTACCTGTTATAAAGACAGACAGGGGATATGATGATACGAAGTAATTCATAATAGAGACTATTGCTTTCAAAATAAATATAAATTGACAATTTCAGCCCTTAAAGAATCCCGTTAATTCCTGGTTAACATATTTAATTATGTTTCCTGGATAATATACGTAATGAAATGCAGTGGACGAAACACTTTTTCTACTGCTCACAGACAAAGACAACACGTGCACAGTAGAAATTAAAATGCACTATATCATTCAATTTAATGTAGGTCTGAATGTGATGTAATTTTTAAGTTTTTCACCCACTTCCCGAACTACCTAAATATGTAAATTTCGTACATGTGATATAGAAATGATTTAAATACATACAAACAACTTAAGAAAAACAGTATTAAAGTTTACTTTTGCTAATACATAATCTGAGTGATTTTTTTAGTCTTTTTTAAACTATATTTGGGTTATCTGCAAGATCCTCCGTGCCATCTCAACGCCCCCAAATTTTCTCTGGGTCTTTTACTAACGCCCACGTTTAGAACCTATGCCAGGGATGGCGAACCTTTTTAAGACGTGGGTCAAATTTTGTTCATATTTTTTTTAGTACTAGCTCGTGGGTCACTAATGCCCTTTGCATCAGAGTTAAGTTTAAAACTTTTTAACTGAGTATTTTTAAAACTAAACATCTTTAAATTCAATTGGCTTAACGAGCAAAAATAAGCGAGGTTTGACGATTTAAAATTACTTTGTGTAGGGCTAAATGTTCTGAAGTGCATGGTGCAAATGACAATGAGTGTTTGAATGAACGAGGAGTAACGAAAATTACATACTACAAACACTCATGGACAAAAAAAAAAAAATAGCGCACTAAGAAAAAGTCATCAAAATGAAACACATACGTAATGACTAGTTTGATATAAGTAAATGATTACATAATCAAAGAAAAAGGATCATTTATTTCAGTGAAAAGGGCAGAAGAACGGAGTATTTAATACCCTGAACCCCCTCTAGCGCGAATGCATGATGCGATACGATCGGGCATTGAGGCATATAAGTTCTGTATGATGTCTTGAGACATTTCGTTCAATGTTTGCTGTAATCTTGCGTCTAGTTCGTTCAAACTCGTGAGATGCCCAACTCGCCGTCCCGATTGGAGACAAATCTGGGGATCGGGCAGGCCAAGGAAGGGTAGTTTCGTTGCGGAGACAGTCTTGTGACACCCGTGCCGTGTGAGGCCGAGTATTGTCTTGTTGATAACTCTCCTGGGAGCCGTGGCATGAGTAGCAACACATGTGGTTGCCGGATGTCATCAGCCAGGCGCCTTCGTATGGTTCGAGAAGACGCAGGGACCCCTAGTATATGTGCCTCGATGGCGGCCGACGAAGTAGTTGGCTGTACGCGTGCATTTCTTACGCTGTGGCTGTATTCTCGACGATTGGTCTGTCCAGGGCGTCCTGAGCCTGGTCTTCGTGTAAATGACATCTCTCGGATCCACTGGTCCCAGCACCTCCTCCCAACATAATCAGAGCGGCCTAATTGACGAGCTACTCGCCTAGCTGACAACCTAGCTTCCATAATGCCGATGATTCTACCCCTCTCAAACTGCTACAGCTGTTCATATTGTCTTCGAAAACGGCGTAATGGCATGTCTACCTCAGCGCTTCCTTTGTAAATGATTCAGCACACTCAGAAAAGCTTTAGTTACCTGTTTTATACTCCACGGAGAACGACGTTAAATGCCCTCTAACCAGCTATACGTAATGCGCAATCACGCTGCATTTCTAATTATTTGCAAATCTCCCCAACATGTACTTTCATGCTAAGTTTCGTTACGATCCCGCAATTATTTCTTGGTGCGCTAATTTTTTTGTCGATGAGTGCATATTGTGAAGTATTATTTATTAGTACATATATATATATATGCCTGCATTTTTTTGATAAATTGCAAAGTCTAGCTCTGTTAAAGTTGTATGCAGTCATATTCCATATTCTATCAAATTATTTGGAAGAGTCAAAAATGAAGAATTTTTTACTGGGATGAATAATTTTTTTTAGAAATATTTAAGATTCTTTTATAATTGAAGGGAAAAAATTTACTGTTGCAAATTTACTCCAGACATATCTTAACGATATTATTTTTGGCGATATTTTTTTTGTAAAAAAAAAAAATTAATAATTGGGGTAAATTATTATTTAAAAGTGATTTAAAATTAAAAATTTAAAAAATGGATAGTTAAAAGTCATTAAAGCTAAGATCTTTTTATCAAATGTGGTTACTGCAGTGAATCCCAACAATTTATTTACTGAAAGATAATATGAGCATATTTTTATTAATAAAATGAACAAAAAAGAATGGGGTCGATTCATCACTAGAGGGCGCTGCGATCGTGGCCATCATCACGTGATTAACAACGTGCTATCATGTAAACAAATAACAGCTAATGGTATGACACTTGTGATTGCGCGCTAACTTTCAAATTTGTAAACATTATTATTTTATATTCTTTTTTAGTACTTTAAATATTTTTAATATATTTTCTACTATTTTAGTTTAAGAAAAAGGACTAAATATATGTAGTTTTAGTTTATAGTATTAGATTTAAGTTTAGTTTATACTTCCATCCTTTGGCTTCGAATTTTTGTATACTTATAGGCTTAGTAATTATTTTTTATAAGTGCTCGCCACATTATGATTTAAATAATTCTACAGCGCTCTATTGAACAAATTGCTTCTGGAATTGGGACAAATCTATTACTGTCACAAATTATGTAGTAAGCGAATTTTTCCGAGAAAAATGCGTGCAGCTGTTAATAGGGAGTGGCTCGCCAAAACAAAGAATTGTTTTGACTAAGCGAGCCAGAATGATTAGTTAATACTTCGGCTGTAGTGTGTGAATATAGGAAGAGATATACTGCTAAAGAGTAGGATCGACGTTACAATAAAATTTTTACATTCTAAAATGTGTCATGTTTCAGAGCAGATGGATACATACATTCGTTTGGAAAGGTATTTATTAATAAATTTGTGACATTAATTGTATTCTTTTATATAGAAACTTCTTGTAATTATGAAAAAATAGCTTGTGAATTTCACTTGTTATTTTCTAAAATTTATATTAAGTTTCCTTTTTGCTGTTCTTGAAAATCCATTTTAATATTATTGTTTGGATATCCAAGTTTTTAATGTTAATTATTGTTTTATTTTTTAAAATTGTATGGAAATATGCGTTTGGTTTACATCTATTGGATAATTTATATGCAATTCAATAACTCATAAGAAATAATTTATAATAAAGAATAATTCAATAAAGTTAATCATTATTTCAAAAAATTATGTATTAATATGATTACTTTCTTTAACTTAATAGTATAAGAGTATTTTCTTTTTTAAACTTTGAAGACAGTTTAAAGAGAAATTTCTAAAAGAAATTTCAAACCTTTGTAAATGATAATTACTAAGTAAAGCCAGACAATCGAAGCTGGCTAATGTGTTATTTCATTACAGAATCATCATATATTTCAAAAGATCTTACTATGTCTTTGGAATTTTTATAGAACAGTTGTTTAAAAAATTAGTATACAATAACAATGTTTCAATTTTATGTATCCATATTAATGCAAATAAAGATTGAAACTGACAAAAAAAAAATTCTCTTTTGGAATACATCTTAGAAAAAATACTCTTCACACATGAGTACATAATGAAGTAATGTCACCGATAGTCTTTCAATAGAACATGAAAAATGCATTTTTTAAATTGCAATGAATTTCTTTGTTAAAAAAATAAAATTTTCACATGCTTCACTTGTATTATAATCATGTAGTATTAAAATTAAATGTTGATAAATGATGCATGTTAAATAATTGTAATTACTAAAATAAACTTGCTAACAAAAATTTTGTATGCTCCTATATGTAAAAATTTTCATGAAAATAATTTAGCATGTTTCAAACAATTTCTAAAATTTTCCCGTTTTTGATATAATTCATTTTTTTCCCAAGGAGACAATAATTTATAAAAAAAAATCAAACATTTGTAGGTGATAATTACTAAGACTAAAATTGCTAAATATTAGTATTTTATAACATATTTTTAAAAACTTCACAATGTATTGGTATAAATCATACTATTTTAAGGCCTCACAATGCCCTAAACATTTTAAAAAAAATTTTGACACTTTCTTGTGACCCATACCCATTGAGAAGCTTGCCACCAAATTATATTATTAAAGACTAAAATCTCATTATTAAACATCAACAAGTTACCAAAGTTTATCATGATTAAACAGAGTTCCATTCTAATCAAAATAAGTTTCTACTACTTATAAGCAAGATAATTAACTAATTATATCATTAGTTTACAAGGAAAATCCTAAATTTCAAGAAACTTTTCAGTTTCCCAAATTATTCTTGAGCAAAATATTAAATTACTTCAAAGTTTTTCAAAGAAATGCTAAGTCAGTACTCATACCATTCCAAAATTAGGAACTTATGTATTAAACTGCCAAATAATTTTGCCAAGCAAAAACATATAAAGAACTTTAAAAAATTATGTTATTATTATTACTGTGTTCAAACATGAGCAGGAACAGCTCCAGTTATTGGCTGTATAATGCAACAACATCACACAGAATCAAATGTCTATACATAAAGCCAGATTTGGTTTCATGATCCTAATTCTCAATAAATATATAATTTTTCAAGTACTCTTCTTGGGTCAATATTTGTAAGTAACTCAATGCGAAAAATTTATTCAGGACTTATAAGCAGGATAATATCAATATTCATGAGTCTTTTAGACTTTTATATTTATGTAAAAATAAATCGATATAAAGCACAAATCTAATCAATAATGATAAATCTTCTACAAATTGTGCAAATACCTATAAATGCTTATTTGTAATACATAGTAAAAAAATTGTACAAGTGTGTGATAGGTTTATACCACAGTCAAACTCTGAAAAACAAATGTTGTGCTAATAGATACCACACAAATATATTTCAATTATTTATTTATTTTGTAAAAGAATTAGGGATTCAAAAATGACTTTTTTATTTTGATCATGTAAGAGTGAGCAGGACTTTTATATTCCATAAATGGACATAAACATATTCTATTATACACAGATTTTAATTAAAAATTTTTAATTCCTTAATTTATTATATTTGGAAATCAATTCTCGATCAATCATATCTTTTACCTAAAATGGCACAGCGAGTAAGGAATTTCAAAATGTTGCATAATTTTTTTACATGTAATTTTACAAATGGTAAATGATAATTTTGACTTCTAATGTTTAAAACTTGATTAATCATCAAGTATAAACATTAAAAAAGCTGTAGTAAATTAAAATATTTTTCCATTTCTATAGTGAATGGTTCTCAAAAATGTTTCTTTTCCCCTGTAATATTCTAAAATTATTAAAAACAACAAGTTTTTGATTTATATGTATGTGTTTGATACAACATGTATGGTTACATATCAGATTTTTGCATCCTAATTTTTTAGATAATTAAATACTGAAGTATCTCTGTTAACTACTGTGAAGATGTGTAAAATTTAGATTAACTAAATATATGTTCTATTGTGTGTGTGTTGGACACACCTGTCCTTAATTTTACCAAAAACATATCAATCACTTGCAAAATATTATTTTGGGGGGACATTAAGGTATTTTCAATATTTAAAACATTGAATACACTAAAAAATCTCTTGTAATGAAACCCTCTGTTAAGGTTTTCATATGCAAATCACTTAATGTTATTTGCAATGCATTTATTTTTCTGTACAATATTCTTCTGCTTCTATTCTGTTTTGTGAAAGGCAAGCTTATCTAGGAAGGAATGGAAAGTGCTGGACTTAATCAGAATGTTAACGTTTGCTATCCCTGTATTAAAAGTATTTTTAAAAAAGAATTTTACATAATTATGCATGTATATGTAACTACTCATGAATTTAAAGCTTATAAAAATGTAAAATAAAAATAATGTGAAATTTAAAATGTCAGTTGTAGTATAGTAAAATTGATCATTAGAAATTTTCTTTTATCGTAATTGTTTTTTAATATTAGGAAAAGTTAATGCAATCAGTATTTTAAGAATATAGATAGATACGTGCTTCTCAATTTCTATATGATCTAGCTCTTCAGTATCGAACTGATTTATTTTCTGATTTCTGGAAAAATAGTGGAATATGAATCTCACAAATTATTAAAATATATTGTATGTTCTGCACCATACAGCATTATACATTTATGGATGCATATTTTTCAAAGTACATATGAACTTCATTGATTTACTTGTATTTGTAAGTGTATTGTTCTGAAAATTACAAAACAATGACTTTGCTGAGCCAGTTCAGTTTCAAAATCTTATCTATCATGCTTGTTAAATTAGTGAAAATAGTTATATAAAGAGAGAAAAAATGTAGGTGAGTTCAACTGCATACTTATTCATCAGTTAGAAAATCAGAACAGGTCCCAGAAGTAGAACCCTGGTTTGTTTTTTCGTGTCTGCAAAATTGAAATGCTTTGAAGTCGACACATTTATCAACATACAATAAAATTTCAAATGACTGCAACATAGAAAATGCATAGATATATATTAACATTATATACACAGTTAGGAAATAAAATGAACAAAGTTATGATGATTTCTATAAATTAAAAGTATTTTGTATTGCTACTAAATGGATGGCAAAATTTAAGAGTGAGATTTTATTCCAATAAAATTTACAGAACAAATTTCTTTATTAAGACAGTTCAGTTTCAAATTTTTATCTGTAGTGCTTGTAAAATTGTCGAAAATAATCTTAAAATAACAAAAACAAGTATTATAAAAAAAATAAGTCAATTCCTTCTTAGGTAAGAAAATTTTTATTTTAGTTACTTTTTATCAAATAATTATAGTTAATATAAATATGTGTATACATATGAAGAATCACAACATTAAGTGACAATTTTTATTAATTATCATTAAAGTATTGCATTGCTATCCAAAACAAATGTGTTTCAAATTTCAGTTCAACTGAATGTTTTAAAATGTGAGAAAAAACCTTTAATTTATTAATTATTAGAATAATTAGTTTAATAAATTAATTTTTATTAATTAAATTCTGTATTGTCAACCAAAATAATCATGTATATAAAATTTTAGCTCAATCGAGCGCTTTAAAATGTATTTTACTAACGATTGAAAATTTGAACAACATAAATAAATATTGAGAAAGTGTGAACTAATAGTAGGAATTGAAAAAAAAACGTAGGTAATCAACTACATACTTAACAAATACAGAGCATTCAGAATAGATCACAGAAGTGGTACCCTGATCTGTGTATGTTTGCAAAATTAAAATTCTTCGAATTCGAAATGCTCAGAAAATATTTCAGACTCTTTTTAAAACTTTAAAAATCGTCAGCGTATTTGATAAAAACAAAAAAAATATTGAAAATGAAATAATTAAAAAGTACACACATTTCAGTCGAAATTTCTTTTGGAACAACTTCTTTCATTTGTTTTTGATAGTAGATGTAAATACGAAAATTCCGCCAAAATACTCAGTCGAATCAAACACGTGGCTATTTGTTTTGTATATCATCACGTGATTATGACGTCAG